>JAANYP010004395.1:0-35000 GCA_020465985.1 Centrapalus pauciflorus
AAGATTATTATTTTCTTAAAATTTTAAATTCTAACTTATAAAATTATTTATCTTATCTCAAGGATTAGACATAAAAATTTATTCTATTATCAGTATAGTTTTTTTTAGTTTCTTGATATTTAAAAAAAAAAAAGTTAAAGTGTATTACAAAAGATATTTATGAATTATTTTAGGTAAAAAGAATAATAAAGATTATTTATTAATTTTAATTTAATTAATTAAATGGCATGCATTGTCAAAATAAAGGTTATTTTATTTTTGAAAAATATATGGAAAAATCAATAAATTGGAGCTTTAAAGTTGCGTCATGTGGCAAGAGCTATTTTCTTTTATTATAAGATGTAGATATAGATATATAAATAGATATAGATGTTTATATTATATTTTTAATTTTTCATTGTTCAATGTTTTAAAAATGATAATGATTCAAAAAAATTTTCCCGAATATGAGAAAAAGATTATTATTATTATTATTTATAACTTATAAAATTATTTATTTTATTTCAAGGATTATACATAAAAATTTATTCTTTTATCAGTATTTTTAAATTTTTATTTTTTAGATATTTAGAAAAAGTTAATTGTACACGAAAGATATTTTTAAATTATTTTAGGTAAGAAGAATAATAAAGATTATTTATTAATTTTAATTTAATTAATTAAATGACATGTGTTACCAAATTAAGAGTTATCTTATTTTAGGAAAAAATGCGAGAAAATTAATAAAATGGAACTCTAAGGGAGCGCCATGTGGCAAAAACATTTTCTTTTATTATAAGATGTAGATAGATAGATTGAATATGGTTCGAAAAAGTATCACTACTATTTATCGCACCAAAAGGTTCAACCTTTTATAAAAAGATTATTTTTTTTATAAACATGTTTTAGTTAACATTATAAAGAAGATATGTAAATTTTTACATATATTCACATCTCCTAACTCCTTAGAAATGATGTAATCGTAAATTTACATATATGTGAACGTACATCTATATGATCCATGATTTCAGACACTTTGAATGTGTGAATGTGCGTGAATTTTATATATCATATTTGTAATGTTAATTAAAACATGTTTATGGAAAAAAAAATTAGAAAAAATATTTTTACGAATGGTACATACTGATGCTCTGCATAATAGGTGATACTCACTTGAACCTAAATATGTGTGTGTGTGTGTGTGTGTGTGTGTAGATATATAGATCAGTGTTCAATTAATACTTTTATGCATTTAGGTCAATAATCTACCAAGGGTACATGACGGGCAGTTAGAGAAAACTTAATCCAAAGGTCATAAAAGGTTCTTAGGTTCCCACATTATTTATGGTTCTTAGAAGAACCCTCCCCTATATATATATATATATATATATATATATATATATATATATATATATATATATATATATATATATATATATATATATATATATATATATATATATATATATATATATATATGAAACAATTTGAGTGTCGGGTAAAGTTACAAATCTATCACATGAGTCTACGTGGGGAAATGAAAACAAATTCAGTTTATGAAAAGAGAATATTTTCAGGTTTACCTTTTCTTATTAATACTTTTGTATTTACAGTATTTTTTGGTAATTTCCTAATCTTAAACGGTACTTTTATTTTATATGAAATTTATACCTAATAAATAAATTGTTTTAAACATAATTTTTTTAACTTTGTAACTTTTATTACTTCTTCTACATATTCAAGTAAATATTGATTAGCGTAATATGTTGTACCTACGAGAGTTTTCATCATTCTACGTTTTGTCAGAATCGTTTAAATGCCGTTTGCCTCCTCTTCTGTTATCTTACCCTGTCACGTTGGTTGGAATTAATCACCACTTTTCTTTTGTACTTTTATTTATTTATTTTATTACTTTATATAAATTGTATGCTTCTATTATGCAAACTACTTTATTATTTTACGCTTCAATTTTTGAGCATTTGATTCCTCCCAATTAGGTGTATTAAATTTTAGTATAGATGTCCTAGCTCAATTGTATAATTGGGTTTAGGTCTATTAGGGTTTCTTTGCTTATCATTTGTACTCTATGAATATTGTTTAATGAAATATGTTATACCCACAGAGTTTTCATTATTCTATAGAGTCATGAACTCATGATGCACATTTATTTACAAACGATTTCGACATAGCATTTATCTAATACGTGTTTTCCAGATCAAGCTTCCTTTTTTGTTCAATTCAATATTTGGCAAATTATTTTAAATTCATGGTTAAATTTTAACTCTACTAATCCAGAATATATATAAACATCCGAAAATCCGATCCGAAAATCCGAAATTCCATAAAAATCCGAATCCGGACATCCGAAATAAACATCCGAGAATCCGATCCGAAACTATCCGAAATTTCGGATATCCGGATTTTCGGATATCCGAAATTTCGGATTCGGATTCGGATAGTAGAATTCCAAATTTTCAGATATTCGGATAATCCGATATCCGAAAATCCAAAAAAAATATTTTTTTTTATATCTTTAGTATTGATTATTTACATAATATTGAGTGTTTATTATTATTTTAATGTATATTTTTGAGTTTTATCTTGATATTATATATTTATTAACTAATATTTTTATGTATTTTAGTTTTTTTATATATTTTTAGTCGTTTTGAGTAAAATAATTACGGATACATTTAATTTATGATATATTTATTTTTAATATCTATTTGGATATATGAATTTGTATTTTAGATATTTAAATATTTGATTTAATTTTAAAAAAATATGAATTTTCGGATATTTTTTCGGATAATCCGATATCCGAAATTTTGGATTCGGATTCGGATTCGGATAGTAAAATTCACTATCCAAAATTTCGGATATCCGGTTATGAACGCCCCTAGTTAATAAATCAAAATTATATCATTTGTTAGTTTATTACTAGAAATAACGATAAAGCACGGTAGGAAGAAACTTATCGGGTAAGAGTGCAGTGTAGTGGATTGGTGGTTCGAGCCTCGAGGCCAAAATACTATGAACACGTCATATTTCCGTTAACTCCATCGCTTTCTAGCCTGTAAACGACAAAGAATGGGCCTTATCATCAGCCCATCATGACAAAGGCCGGTTTACAATTATAGGACGTACATAAAACATTCGGTTATTCGATTTTGATCTAAAACCGATTCTTTAAAAACCAGTTCTTTTGAAACCAGTTTTATTGAGATTTATTTGGTGGACCAAACATTTTACCCGAATTTTATCCGGTTTAAAAAAACCAATTTTTAATTCGGAAATTAATCTGATTTTTATAAAACTAAGTTTGTTACATTTTGGGTTTATCACACACCTTTGCCACCAAATTTATATAGTTTTTATATGCTTTTTTATATTATAATCAATATAATATAAAAAATATTTGATTGGAGTAAAATATATTTATTCGTAAACTTTATTAAAAATATGAACTTATAATTATAATTTATAAAGACGGAGTTCAAAAACTTGCCAATAGAAAACAAATACAACTTCATTAGCCTACAAAAAAGATAAAACCCAAGCAAAAAAAACATACAAAAAAGATAGAACAACATTCATTGGAAAGCTCAAAAATAAAAACAAAATAAATTTTTTTTTTAAAAATCGGATAAAAAACTAGTTTTAAAAAACCGGATATAATATTATCTGAACCTGTTGCAGCGATTATACTTTTTTGGGTCAAAACCGAATCAAATCCGAACCGGATTTTCGAAAAAAAAGAAGCTAAAAACCCAGATTGGATTTAATCCGACTCAAATCAAATTAAAATCCGATCATGTGCACCTTTATATACGATCACCAACAACACCACACAAATGTTTGAAAAACTCGAAAATCACCACCAATGAGATTCAAAAGAAATATAAATTTATTTTTATCCAAAATATATATTTTAAAATATACATTATTAAACTGGGATCAAAGACAACATGACATCCTTGAAACCTCCTCGTATCCACTCCTCCTCTGTTAATTAACCTAGCTTAATATAATTTTGTTGAGATACTTTAAATAAATAAAAGTGAAATAATTTACAATTAAAATATATTAAACTGGGATCTGGTACATGCCCCCATCATGTGTCTTCAAAATCCCAGAGGTACCGGAGAGGAGGGGTCTTGGTTTGTATAAATTAAGTTTGTGTTTTCATAAAAGCAATTAATTATTTGTTTATAGACTAAATGAAAAAGTCAAAACATCTTGGTGGTGAAGTTATAAATATTGTTTATAAAGCAGAAGGGAGGGGAGCTGGATTGTAGTGAAGTCTGGAAGTAAAAAAGGACATTATGGTGAAAAGTAACGGTATAATGGGGGAAAAGTAAAGTCTGACGGGGACCAGTACGTTTTTTCAACTTAATCAAAGAGCTGACCGTGCTATAATTGAATGAAATAAGACCCCATCAAACACATATAAATAAAATGGGTGACCGAAAATTTGTTCATTCAGCCTCAATAAGTCACTAACAAACACCCCCTAAGCTTGGATTCGATCCGCATGGAATCCATGATTGATTGTTATCGATGAATGAGCAAAATTAGGAAAAATTCGAAAATGACATCAAAAGAATCCTTTATTTTTGGTCGTAGACCTAACATATCTTTTGTTTTTAAAATGTGCTTTCATAAACTAAACAATTAACAAAGGGTTAGACGTAGAGGAACAAAAATGATGATTTATAACATAAAGTATTTAAAAAAAAAAAATCAACAACTAAACTATAAGTCTAATAGTCTATAACACATGGCCGTGGATAATATATCTATTTTACTGGAAACTTAACATAATGTATTGGTACTTCTGGCTTCTAGTACACTTCATTTCAAGATATATTGATAGATTTAGTTTGTAAAGTACGGGAAACTTGGACCGGAACTTACTCAACCGAAATATAAAAATCTATGGAGCTGAAAACTAGACCGATGTGCAATTGTTTATTCCTAGAGATGGCAAAAAACCCCGAACCCGACATTCGAACCCATTTGGACTGGGGAATCCCGAGTTGACCGGGGACGGAGACGGGTAATACCCGAATTCTAAAATCGGGGACGAGGGCGAGGATGAGATTACCCCTCGGGTACCCGTACCCGACCCCGTACCCGAAACACAATATAAATATAAATAATATATATTATATATAAATACTTAAATATTGCATACGAATATCATAGTTAAATACATATATGAGTAGTTACATGCTTAAATATTATACATATGAATCATATATTATATGCATACTATATAAAAAATGTTTGAGTGTCTATATATATATATATATATATATATATATATATATATATATATATATATATATATATATATATATATATAGATTTGGGTTCAAATGAGTACCACTAGTTTTGCGGAGTACCGGAGGTACCTCGCTTAAAATAATTTTTTTTGAAATTTTTTTTCATAATCATGTTTAAATTAATAATACAAGACTACTTGCAAAAAAACACACATAAACACACACTAGAACTATGTGAAACGTGTGTGTTCACATGAACTCTGCTATTGTGAACGTGTGTTCACAACTAAGCATGTTCACATGATTTTTTCACGTTCACATGACTTTTAAGATGCTAGAAAAATGTGAATGTATGTAATTTTTTACAAATAGCCTTATATTATTTGTATCCAAATGAATATGAAAAAAAAATTCAAAAAAAAACTTTTTTTCGGAGCAAGTTCACATCTGAAATCCGTGTGTTCACAGGTACTCACGGTACTCTACATTTTTTAGGTACTCACATGAACCATATTCTATATATATATACACACACACACACACACACACATATATATATATATATATATATATATATATATATATATATATATATATATATATATATATATATATATATATATATATATATATATATATATTATATATGTAACACCCTCCCCGATCCCGGAAATGCCACGTCATTACAATACACAGGTGGCAGCATCGCAATGCTCTATTAAACACATGTTACAGGATAAACAGAATTCACTGATAATTTAAAACTTTTACATAAACACTGTTAACATATAATCCACTAATCACATAAGCTGAACTGTACAGATTGCTACACGAAACTAGCACAAAGCCTTCCAGATAATCCCTGCTCCCAGATCTACAAGCACAGCTACTGAACCCTTCACTGAAACCCTGAACACGGAAGACTCGAATACGTAAGCTCGAAAGCTCGTGAGTACTCGAGGGTTAGACTCTGCACAGAAACACATAGCATGCGAACACGTAGCACATACACACAACACAAGCTCAATCTCTGTCTCTGGCAATCAGCAGTATTAAGCAGGTATGAACACTCAGCATGAGATCCGAAGCCCTGCACACAATATCACTGAAGGGGACTCCTCCCCAGCTAACGACCGTGCGCACCGATGGTTAGCCACAACCCTGTAGCACGGGCGCGAACCGGCTACAGGCCCTGCCGTGTATACACGCTCCAAGGACTGTTAGGGACAGTCAACCCACGCGATCTCACATCGCGAATCACCGTCCGTATGGAACTCATCACGGACCCCCGGACTGGATCTCATCTCATGCACACATATAACACATATGTGGGAAATAGAATCATACCTGGCGCCCACGTCCCTGTCTCATTCACAATACACAATATACACATATACAAAGCTAACTGCACAATCATGACTCGGAAAACAGTTCCGCGGTTTAGAAAAGAACTCGGGTACTCACCTGATCGATCCACTAATCCCGAAATCTCTGACTCGGCTCGGCTCGCTGACCCGTCCCTGAAATCACACGGATCCCAGCCGTTAACAAAATCCTCAGAATAAACGGAAAGCAAATCCGAACACAACACTTTAACATAATCAGACCCAATAATAATCCCAGTCGAAGCCCCGAAGTCCAAACAAAACCCGACCCGGACTCAAAAGCAACTCAATGAAACCCCGGAAACCCAACGAAATCCGACTCAATATCTTAAACGGATAACCGATCCCCGAAACTCTTTTACGGGATCCCTATCGAGACCCAAAATCCCAAATAATTCAATTCAATAATATCTCGAAGGAACTCGACCAAATAACGACTCAAAACTCTTCTATAAAACTAAACCAAGATTCTCTAGCAGACTGATTTACGCGCCGCGCTTTTCCCATTTGCGCGCCGCGCTTTTGCCAGACAGCAGCATCTTTGCCCTTCGAACTCCATAGCCGAACCAGGGGGTTTTCAACCCCCACCTCCGATTTTTAGCAGCAAAAGACACAAGATTCATATATATTTAACCCATATACTCCCAGAAACCAATCCCCACATACACACATATATCTTGAATTTATACCACTAAATCATTAAATTCCTTACCTCAACTTGATCAAGAACACCCAAAGAAGAAGAAGACAACTCAAATCCAGCAAACCAACTTTGATTTCCTTCAAATCCCTTGCTGCTCCAGAAGTTCACACACACCCACACACTGATTTCACACACACACGTATGATTCTAAAATGAAGAAGGAAGGAAAAGAAGGCACGTATATGTTTATCTCCATTTTGGCCGGTCCCAAACCCATTAACCCGAACCCGATATCACATTTTCACAATTAATACCCTTTTAACCCATTTAACTCCACGAACCCAAATATATAATTAATCCACTAATATTATAACTCGGAGACACGTAACCCATAAACCCGACACATTTAATCCACGACTCGGGATCTCATTGGCCCAACACGATTAAGTATACTTTTAAAGTTAAACTTGTATTTAAGTTTTAAGTTTCACAATTTATTATAATTACAAATAGTACACATCTAATATATGTAGGAAAGTCGTATAATATACTAATTAAATTAATGTTAATTAAATTGATTCTTTTGTAGGAACTTTATTACATTAATAGTGTTTGGAGTTTTATGTTTCCTTTTTGACATTGTAATTAGATTTAATTTTTAGGTGATCGATCAATTAATATTTTTTGTGTTGAGTTATTAATCTAATGTTATATTAATTAAATACATAAATATAATATTTTATATCCAATTTTTCTATTTCATAAACATCAATTATAAAAATACATAACGTAAAATTAAGCGGGTAAAAATCTCCCATTACCCGTCGGGGACGGGGATGGGGATGCAAGGTAATTAGCCGTTGGTAACGGGGTCGGGGATGCAGACGGGTTTTCAAAGTCGGGGACGAGAAAAGGGGTTCCCGGTAATACCCGTTCCTGTTGCCATCTCTATTTATTCCAAACAACAACATGAAACAAATATAAAACTTAGATGTTATAATTTTTCTAGGACCAAGGACAGAACTGAAAACTAGTTAATTTAAAAATTCAAGAACTGATAGGCGAAAAGCAAACAGAACTTGTTCAATTTCAATATAGGACCAGCCCAGCGTATATATTCTACCAAATGTTTTATGAAAAAAAAAGGACTCAAGACCCATCCAAATCCACATGATGGAAGGTTCGTCTTCGTCATATAAAAGAAGCATGGCAATAAAGTCGCTCTATTAAACGTGTGGATGTTTTTTTTTATCATGTTACATGAACACAATTAGATGTCACGGATATATAACACAAATCATTTCTTTTCCTGCTCTTATAAAAAACTAACAGAAAAACCCACCCTACCCATATTCAATAAAGAAATCAGTTCTCTCTCAGAAACCCAACATTTACCCACAGATTTACCGCCCTCGCAATGCTGCAAACCTCGCTGCCAAATCATCATAATCGGGTAACTTAGGATGCACATGCGGAGCCTGATTATCTGCCTGAAAAGAGTTGGCACGAGCATATACTTTCTTGTGTTGTGATTCGCCGCTTTGCTCGTGAGGAAGAGAAATCGATCTGGTGGGAGGAACAATCATTTCTGCCTCATCTTTGCTTCTGTGATTTGGAGACTTGCTGGTGTTGGATCTTGACGACTTCTTCCTCCTCAACTTCCCAACATCATAAGCTGACGGTTTCTTACTGTAGTGTAACAATAATTTATCCATCATGTTTTCCTCATCGTCCCTATGGTAGTGTTCATCATCAAATAAAATCTGTAGTCCCTTTCTTTCTTTTCTTCTGCTACTCGAAATTCTCTTCACAATGCGAGCGTCTTCAGAGCTTCCCATGTCATCATGACTAGATGAGGACTTGTAGTGCTTTCTCCTGATTGATCTTGGTTTAGGTAAAGGTATGTCATTCTGGTAACGTCGATCTTCCCAAATCCCATCATGATCTCGTTCTTTCTTGCTCGTGTCTGAGTTTGAGACATTGCGAGGTGAAAGGTCATCGGAGGATCTACGGGCTCTGTGTTCATGGAAAGGACCATCCTGTGTCCTGTGAATCCAGTCCGTCTTAGATCCCATGATTGCATCAATAGAGTCGAGTGTTGTATTCTTAGACCCGTGACCTTTAGGCTTACTGTATGGCGGTGGGATGTTCGACTTAACATATGGTGGAGGAAGAGAACCATTGTAACAAGGCTTTAACCGAATTGTTTCTTCCTCCTGCACTTTCCCTGTTGACTTCATGGCATCTTCTCCGTCCCCATTAACTGTGTTCCCTTCTGATTTTCTGTGATAAAGATGATTCGGCATTTCTCCTTTCAGGAAAGCCGCCTCACTACCAGTTCCAAGAATCTCTGGCTTTCTGTCTCTGAAAGTTCTTGGACTTTTCACCACGGGAGTATTGTCAGGTTTACTTGATGATCCATGTTTCTTCACAGTGAATTCCTGTCTCCCTCTAAAAAATTGATCATGATTATCTCTGGAGTCAATGGTTTCAGCCCTGATGGTGACTGGTTCCTGTTTGTAACCTAGTCTTTCTTTTCCTCCAGTGTTCACCCTATCATTCTTCCCAAATCCATTCTTCTCAGAAGCAGAATCATGCTTTGCTTTAGAAAAATGGCCACCATCCTCATGTTTGTATACATTCTTTTCTTCTCTTCCCACAAATGGAATGGCCAACACCTCTTTTCTCCTAACATTCACATTCCCTCCATTGTGCAACAACGACCCCTCATGAGCATGCTCTGTTCTTTCTTTAGAAAGCTGATCATTTTTCTGGAGAACATTATTTCCATTTGGTAGTTTGTACTTATCATCAGCGACACTCAAAGGTTCAATTTTTCTTGCTTGGTCCTACAGTTTGTTTAGAATACTGTTGGAAATAGTTTGTGTAGATGTGGAGAATCGATTTCGAATGCCGCTTTTGAAACACACAAATCAAGAGGCAAGAACCCATACCTCAGCAATCTTGGAGGGCTTATCCATCCTTTGTTTAAATCCAATGGAATCCCAATGAATTGAAAACTCTGCTGCTATATCTTGCAGTAACTTTATTCTCTTCTCCACCACTGGAGGATTTGAGGCTATCTTCTCAACAAACTAGCAAATAGAAACAAACTGGTTAGATGATGGCTATAAGAAGAATGGATCATGTGAATTCATTCATGATCTTGGGACCTACCACTCGATTAACGTAACATTCTAAGCCAGTCCCGTATCTCTCCTGAAACACATCCCTGAGGTCACGCAATTCAGGAAGATCAGAAAATCTTGCAGCAGCAAACATCAGGGATGCAACCGTCTCTCTGCATTCTTCTGGGCATTGCCTGATAAATTAAGTACAGAACGTTAAGCATTAGATCATTTGATGATTTACACATTTACCCTTCATTTAACATTCTTATTTTTCTGTAGCTTCCCTTCTAACAGTTCTCCAAAGCAACAGCCAACTGAATTCGAACAGTTGGTGATTTGTGCAACATATTGAAAATCTAACATGTATATACACAAACACATACTGATTTCACCGCATAACATAAAAGTACACATAAAGTAGGTAAATAGTACAGTGATTATAGCTTCACTCTTTCTTCATACCCTAGTTTCTGCATGACTGACAGCTGCTTCAATATATATTCACATGACTGATCAATAAAACTATAACAAGATAAGAGATTCAATCCAGCAATAAAGTCTTCAGTCTGTATCACCACCTCGCATGTAAACAGAACTTTAGTTAGAGCTTATAAAAGTTTGACATCAATAACAAACATAGGCATATATAATCTTTGAAATTTAATGTGGCCATGAGATAAGAACTTTGAGTTGTATCTATTTTATTCACTTCCATATGTGGACCAAGTATATACCCCTTTGTGTTTTCTTCTCTACACACTACTTTGGAGGCTCAAGCTGAGAATTAGGAAATGAAGTAAGAACAGGCGAGCAGCATCTCGAACAGAGATTGAATGTCATGAAAACTTGTAACGATAACGAAGAAAAAAGGTGCAAAGTTTAAGGAACCAGGGAAGAAAGTTTACACGTTTATTGGTCTAATCAGGACACCTACAGGCTACATCAAACTCGCTTACAGTAGGTATTATGCTGAGGTAAATTCACCTTTTAGTAGAGCATTCCTAGCAGCAGAAGTCCAGGAGACTAAAATTCATTATTCACTAAGTTGACTGTTCTACCAAAATTACAATGAAAGGCAAAATGCAATGGAATCCTCATTTTCAACTGTCTAAATGGAGCATTTCTTACTTTCTTAGTTTTGATTCATCATCTTAATTCCATTTGTTATCTATACTCAGATAGAGCTGTTCTTTGAGAAATGCATCTATACCTACTGTAAGCGAGGTAAATTCACCTTTTAGTAGAGCATTCCTAGCAGCAGAAGTCCAGGTGACTAAAATTCATTATTCACTAAGTTGACTGTTCTACCAAAAATACAATGAAAGGCAAAATGCAATGGAATCCTAATTTTCAACTGTCTAAATGGAGCATTTCTTACTTTCTTAGTTTTGATTCATCATCTTAATTCCATTTGTTATCTATACTCATTACTCAGATAGAGCTGTTCTTTGAGAAATGCATCTATACCCTGGTCCCTGGGCTTATTATTTCTTCATTTTTTTAAGGTTGTAATCTACATCTATAATATACATGGGATGACATTACAAGGTTAACATGGCTTAAATAGGATTATCCTTATGAAAAATTACACAAAAAAAAAAAAAAAAAGAAAAAAAGAAAAAAAGAAAAAACTGGCAAACTGAAAAGAAAATATTGATGATGCCTTCAGAGAGCTTACTGAACATGCCGCCTATGCAACAGCAAGTAACACTACAAAATTGTCCAAACAGCGACCTAGATGCATGATATGCAAATGCATTCCAGTCTACCATAACTTCTATGCTATCCCCTTTATATCAGAATTCTTATGAGTTCACTGTTTGATCGGTTTAGCAAGGCCGAGGAAACTAAAACTCCTTCATGGCAATAAGAGCTTTCTAAATGACTACATGTTGCAACATTTTTCTCATAAGAAAAACATTCAAAAATCCTATATAAACACAACCTGAAAACATCTAGCTACAACCTGAAAAGGTGAAACCCACGCTGTCCGATAGAATGCACCATTAGAATCTAAATTTTATCATACTGAAATTATACTCTTCAAGATCATTATCCTTTCCAAACACAGTATTAATCTAGAAGAATACACCATCACACATGCTAAGACCAGGAGCACAAAAAATTCAAAACCATCTAAAGCTGTAACAAAATAAAGGAAAATAACAAAACCAGTACCCTTCCATATGCATTAACATCGAGCCCATTAGCGAGTAATTTCACAAGATCTTCTTTCAAAAACCTCTGCTTTGCCTCCGCCCTCCTCCGCAGCACCTCTATTCGTGTCCTCGTCGGTTTAATCAATGATTTACTTCAAAACACACAAAACACAAAACATCTTCAAAATCGACGATTTTCCTACTAGTTTACCTTAGCGATTAAAGCAAATAGGCCGATTTAACTTCAGAAAGACAAGTACATGAATACAGAGTATATATAGAGGAATCTGACCATTTGGAGCTGAAGCCACCACGCCCTAACAATCCGTCTAACATTGTTACAGATCCGAGAGACAGAACAGCTGAATCTTCTGAACTGAGATTGATTTTTCCGTCGTTGTATGTGAATTGTTTATATAAAATCCTCAAATGGGTGAAAGCTGTGGATCTATAATTTTTCCCACCCAATTCATTGATTCACATAATAAGTTGTGTAAGGTTAAAAATAGGGAAGCGGAGCTTTAATTTTGTTAATGGCTCTGTTATATTCACTATTATACAGTGATGTTGCTTTTGCGTCTGTTTAAGCGAATGTTTCTTCTTACCCCCTTAACTTTTATGAAATTACTTGTAAAATCCTTCTACTTTAAACTTATAACCTTTTACTTGTCTATCTTCTCTTCCTTTTCTCTTTGATTACAATTTACAAAAGATGTTAATGACTTTTAAAAGAAAACGAGGCTTAAGCTCTTTTAATGAAAGCTACACAACTAAATCAATGTTTACATTTTTTTTTTCCTTTTTACTTGATTAATAATGTCATGTTCATATTAATAGACAGATACCTAAGTATATTATGAAAATCTAATGTCAAAAAAAACCTAACATTTATATAAGACATTTCATTCATATCTTTTAGCTATTCACAATATAGACACGTTTATGTTTCTAATACTATTTAGGTATAAGTTTATATAACAAAAAATCCACATTTACGTTAACGATAGCAAATTGAAAGATAATTTTTAATAAACTTAACTGCAACTTGGTATGAAACTTAACTAGGCTAACTAGTATGTAAGAACATCTATGGATGTGAACACTACACCATAACGTTACAAGGGGCAGACCAAGTGTAGAATTACGAGTGTCACTCGATACCGATAGAATTTTAAAATACTGAGGTACGTATGTATCAAAAACTTGAATGACACCTTTTTTTAAGTGACACCTATGAAAAAGTTATAAAATCATTATATACATATCTCATTTATATTTGTTGTTATTATTACTCAAGTTTATTGAAATATTACTGAGCTTAAAAAAATTAAAAGAAAAAAGCCCAACAAAAAATAAAAATAAAAATAAACAATCAGCCCAATAGATTTTATTTAAAAAAACCCAAAAAAAATATAGCTCAAACCTTTGAAAAACCCCTAATCGTTTTCATCAGTTCATTGCCTTCAACCACACTTCACGCCTTCACTGCTTCAACCTTCATCGATTTTGAGTTCTGGCCTTATGCTCACTATCGCGACGACAACACAGCTAACACCGACGACAACAGACGAGGGACGACCCTGCTTCTAGAGTTCTGACCTTTTGTCGGTCTCTCTCTATCTAGCCTGTCGGCCTCTCTCTTTATCTAGGTCTAAAAATCTGCATTTTTTCATTTTAAATGTTTATTTGTTATGTTTAAATTGCTGAAATATAAAGTATAGATGTTTAAATTACTGAAATATTTACTTATTCTATATTTTAGGTTAATGGAATGTTAATTGTTTATTTGTTAAATTTATTATAATTAGAAAAATCTTGTTATTTGTTAATTTTGTATTGACAAACTTTTTCGGTGACCCGGTCCATCTTATAAAATATATTGAAAATCTAAGTGTTAAACTTACCTTTAAAAATTGACATCGACAACAAAAATTATTAGATCCGGCCCTGAACGTTACAAAACCCTTTCATCAATCAATGTAATATGAATATCAAGAAGGTCTGATTTCATCAAATAACGTGCAAATTAAAAAAAATATAATTTTCAAACTCAACATCTTATATTATATATGCAAAACATGAAAGAAAGAGATTATTAACAAGGAATGTTTGTTAGGTGCTACAGGTTTGTTGATTTAATTGGCAATGAGTTTGAAGGGGGTGTTTTGTAGTAATAACAAGTGAGAGGGGATGAAAGTAGGTTACAACATGGAATAAGGGGGGGTTGAAGGAACTTTGGCACATGGGGGATTGTTCAGCTACGGCGTCAAGCACTTTTCCACTAGACAGACGACCACACTTTTCCTTCCTAGTTTGAGGAAAATGGCCTTATTATTATTAATTTTTTATTTGTCGTGTTGGATGATTAGATGGTGACCGTTGGATGGTTGGGAAGAAAGGTGGGAGGAGTGGGTTGGGCAAAGGGACGGCGGTGATTGAACAACATCGAATTAGTTGGTGGGACCCACTCACCAAACAAATAGGTTTGCCAACTTGCCATTTGAAGAAGACAGAGGAAAACGGATTTAAAAAACTAACCGTTTGGTCGTGAAAAGGGGCGTCCTGTCAGTACCACACTTCTTTGTTTCCTCTTTTGCCCCCCTCCTCAATACAATTACCTGCAAATATTATGTATTTTCAAACAAGTTTTGTTTTAAAATTTATATATTTAATTGCGTATATTTTGACGATTTAAAGTTAAGAAATTGATTTAATGTCATATGGGATTTTATAAACAATGTTGTAGACATAAATGAATTATTTATTTTAGATTTATAAGACATCTGGTTGACTGGTTGTTAATTTTACATCACACATAACTCAACATTTGTATTATTTAAAAGGTTAATCTTTATAAATAGAACAACTTTTTATTTTTTATTTTTTATAACGATATTATTAGTTTCTATCATTAATAATATTTTTATAACAACTTTTTATCAATCGACAAGTTAGCAAATTAGCACGACTTTTTATTACAAAAAATATCAATGATTTTCAACTAATACCAATAACAAATTACAATCAAATTTGAGAAGACAAGTAATTGTCACGAGAACCCTTGAGATGCCATCATCATCGTTCAAATAATAATCAAATGATATTATATTTTCACCACGATGTCATTGTCGTCATAACCACAAGAACCCTTCGAGAAAATAATTTATAACCTGCCAAAGCTAACCCTTCTAAAACCCTCCATCATGTGCCTTTGAGAACCCTTTAAATCTTTCTAAACCCTCCGCTACCGAAATCGATATGAACTCCATCGCTTGAAATCGAATGAAACCCCAACCCTTGAAGAAACCAACCAAAACTCTAAAAACCTCCATCACGTACCCTTTGAGAACCCTTGGAAACCTACAACGTATTATGATGGATCGATCTTGTTATCAAACAAAATATCGAAAATAGGCTTGTAAAGTTTGAACTACTACTGAAATTATATGACTCGTTGAGGGGGGATTAGTCACTGGAAAAGGACACGAGAAATCAAGATCTTCATGACGATATAAAAATTTAATAGGCTTTCTGTAGGATATTAATTAAATTTCTGGTTTTTAATCTAAAGTAAAGGTTTTGGCTTCTTAATTTTTTTGGTGTTTGAAACAAACAATTTGAAGTGATGGTGCTGATTTACGAAACCCTTTTTAGTATTTAATAAATCTGGTGCTTATGGAGACAGTAAATGATGGATCTTGGTTACAAGAAATACTTTTGAAAATAAGTTTACTACCAATAGCATAAGTGATTTTTAAATTTTTACACTTATACAACGTAACACATTTTTTCTTAACACATGACACTAAATGATTTTACACGTTGCGTAAATCGGTGTTCACAGTATTTTAATACATTGAAAATTTAATATTAATTCAACCAATTTCAGCCAATTTAGTAATTAATAACTTACGCTGATAAATATAATATATAATTTCATAAATAATTAAAATTAAATCTAACTATGCACCATGTTAGCATGATTTGTTGATAAAATATCACATGTGTATGACAAGCCTTTCACATGATACCTTTTATTGAATCGAAATTTGCTTATAGTAGCATGATCTTGATAAGTTGGATAATAGTGTTCATAAAGCTTTCAAAAGTACCAAACTAAATTAAAGTTCTGCTCAAAACTAATTGTATGTTCCAAATAATTAACCTAAAATTGTCACATTGTTTCTTGTATTGTGTGACAGTTTGAGATAAAAAAAAATTACCATTGACATGTAGTTTATAATTGATCTTAATAAGTTATTAATGTAAGCAAGTTTAATTCATTACATCTAACTGCAATATTTTCTACGTTGTTTCAAAGTATGGCTGCATTAATTATTTAATTTGTAGATAATCAATTTGTCTAACTTTTTGTTACTTTTTCTTCGTAAAAAAGAGAGAAAATTAATTAATTACCGTGACATATAGTTATGACATAAACCTGTGTAAGACGCATTTGGTGTGTTGAATGGAATTCGAAGAGAATGAAATATAAATTTTAGTTATTAACATGTTTAGACTTTAGTGATTAAGGATAAAAAAATAATTTTTATTATTGATTAAGAATGTAAATTGAAATCTAATTCATTGATGTGCTTACATATTTCATCATTGCTTCTTACAAAGTTACAAGATTCAAAAGCACATAAAAATGACAGAAAATAAATGTGCCAGGAGACCCTTTAACGGGCTTGATCATGACTGTTTAGACTCCGATTGTTTCTTGACACAAACAATAGTAACAGCATATCGACCTATTCTATATAATAAAGCTTAAAAACCCGTTGCCACATACATATCTATCTCGAACTAGATTTACTATTACAAAAACCATCATCACCGCTTACCACATAAAACGCCCTAATGAGCATTAAAATTCGGAAACTACCAGCGAAACTGAAATGTTTGGGAACAAAAATGGAGTAATGGATCAATCACATTACTTGTCAGGTTGTTCTTCCTTGTCAGGATCCTCTTCCTCCTCTTCTTTGTTCTCTTCTTCTTCCTCCTCCTCGTCTTCTGCAGGAGGGTCATACGGTAATGGTGGTGGCAACGGTGTTTTCATAGGACTGAACTGTGGAAATATATCAGGCCTTCTTCCCGGCTTTGGTCTCTCCCATTCCTGCCACATTCAGTATTACAAACTGGTTCAGTAAATTACAGAATCAGTATTGATTCTACAATTCTACACCAAATTTAGGTTATGCAATTCTCTCTCTCTCTCTCTCTCTCTCTATATATATATATATATATATAGGGGTGGGTTCAATGGAAAACCATTATGCACGTGAAAACCATGGAAACCTACGCAAACCGTCCGATTTGGTGCATTTCATGAAAAACGTGGTGGCATGGTCGTAAATAAGGTGATGCATCACGCGGGAAATTTGATGCATCACGCGGGGAAATTGATACATTTGTAGTGGTGCAATGCGGTTTTCACAAGTTTTCAGGTGCATTGTGGTTTTCCATTGAACCTCCCTCTATATATATATATATATATATATATATATATATATATATATATATATATATATATATATATATATATATATATATATCACACACACATATGTTCAAGTTAGTACCACTTATTATGCACCACATTGCACACCAAAAGGTACCGCTCTTAAAAATAATTTTTTTCATAAACATGAATTAATTAACATTATAAAGAATTAAAGATGACAAATAATTTTCACATACATTCACAAATTCTAAGTGCCATCACATAAATGTACGTTCGCATGTATGCAAATTTATGTAAGTATACATTCACATCATTTTTAAGGAGTTAGGAGATGTGAATGTACGTGAAATTCAAATATTATCTTTATAATGTTAATTAAAACACGTTTATGAAAAAAAATTAAGTTTTTTTAAAGGTGATACCTTATGGTGCGTTTTAGAATGAGTGGTACTCTCTCGAACCATATTTTATATATGGTTTCTGTGAGAAATTAAAAAAAATGATTCAACAAATTTGTTCTTCGATACAACATTTCTCACAAATATTTAACTTCTCATTTGATCTCATGTGTATGTGTGTGTGTCTATATATATGTGTGTGTGTACTTATATTCCATTTAAACAATCATACTTATTAGTATTATTATTCACTTTAAATTTCATGATATTATAAGTTCAACATTCTTACTTTCACGTGCTTTACCTTCACCAGTAACACTAATTAACACCTCACATGCATTTACTTAAAAAGGCGAGGAATGTAACTTTTAGAATTCATCATCATCTTATTTTTATAGTCTATTAATTCTTTGTGCACATTCATGGACGAATAACATGATGAAATGACAAGAAAGACGAAGATGGAGAACCAAAAAATGAACAAACTATTTAAAAAAAAACACATTTCTGCCTTTTTAGTTCCTAACCCTGTTGAGTGGTACGGTGGTACCATCAGGGTAAGGGAATTGTAGCCGTTATGCAAGATAGTAACTAAGGTTTTACATGCCAAAACGAAAAAAAAAATCAAGTTATATCAGACTGGGAGATAATTTTCATCAAGATGGTAACTAGAAAACCAAAGGGCTGAATCTTGATGTAGTTGAAATGTATGTGATCCACTTTGCTTAAAAAATAAAATTTCTCTAATCAATTTTGGAAGTAATTAACGGAGCAAATGTGTGCATTGATGTCACAATATGGCCATGGATTGGGTATGATTTTGAGAAAGCAATGCACCACCAATCAAGGTAGACCTCACCACTTCTATTAGCAATTCTTTTATTAAATTAAAGGATAAGATATACCACAGTCCACAAGTATACCTCTTAGCAACTTAATCCATCAACAAATTTTAAAACTGGGAAAAAAAAGGAAAAGAAAATGAACAACCATCTACGCAACAACATAAAACTGTATCAAACGATCTTAATCATATTTGCATATTCATTCTAGTTACCATCTCACAAAGTTTGTTCTATTGTATCATCATTTTACAGGAAATAAAACGAATACAGAAAAGCATGAAACTTCATTAAGGATTTCAATTTGACTCGTTACACCCACATAACTAGTTCATCTGATAAAATTTACTAAAGGTTAGGTAGTAGCTGGGACACAAATTTTGTAGTGATTTGTATTTAAACACTCTGCTAAATCAATCAAGGTTCTGATGGCATCATTCTATATGTGATTCCAACATCCAAGCCAACTGAATTAGCAAAGGCAAAGGAAAGTCGAAACATATTCGAACAATAATAATCCTAAATTCAACCATTATTCTTAGGGCTTAAGCTAATTAGGCTTAGACATGAGTAAATCCAGCTTCTACCATCATATTAATCTTGAATCGGGTACTTTACATCTTACAGTTCTCGACCTGCTGTGGCTAAACAATCAATGGTTACGGTTTCTAATGACATAAATTAATTGATTGAAAAGCATATAAACGAACAGATAAGAAGATGGCATCAAAAAATTGAAACCCTAGCCAGTCAATTAATATTTCTACACAAATACAGATAGAAACGAGGGAAAGAGACATACGACGGGGAAATCAAGAGGATTTCGGCGAGTCAACTTCTCTTCGTCCGGCGCCATACAAACAACCATCCCCGCCGACGCCGTCTGACGAGCTGGAACGCATCGAGAAAACCGCGAAATCGATGAAGGAGATAGGTAGGAGGATGAAGATAGTCTTGAAGTTCTTACGATTAAAGATGAAGAAGGCGGTGATATCGAAGTAAAAGAAGGTTTGAAGGATTGCACGGAGGTGCAAATCGCCGCCATATCGCGAGTCTTCTTCAAAACCAACGAAGCTGAAAGAGTTATTCAGAAGTATGACGCCACCTGCCACAATCGCCGCCGCAGAAAATCACCTCCACCAACCGTCTATCTACAGAGGTTTAAGAGAGATAAATCTCCGTTAACTCTATCCACTCCCGTTCTTCCGATGCATCAATAAGGGCTATATGAGGGTGTTAGAAGTAATATTGAGAAACAACAGGGGTATATTTCCGTTGAATTTCATTAGTCGTCCTGAACTATTGATTTATTTTCATTTTCAGTCCCTTAAAAAAAACTTTTAACTTTGTAAGTAGTCCAAGGACTATTTTAGTATTTTTGTAATCCAATCTTCAGCACTTTTGCTGAAGGGTAAAAAGCAAGACGTGGCCAAATAAGCTCCAGATATTATGAAAAAGAAACAGGTTTTTATTTGCTCATTTCATTAAACTTGCAACCTCAAGAAAATAAAAACTCAGAAAATTCAATATTCTTTTATATTTTCTTGATAATATTTGTGGATAAGATTTCACCAAGATGTCACTAGACAACAATTTCTTACATGCAAAAGAGAGATTTATCTCCTATCATGCATTCCTACTCGCCCCTGCATCCTGCTTCACTCAAACAGGTATTCTCTAGCCTCGATTCCCACAGTTTGCTTGATGTTTTGTTCTTTGATGATCACACCTTTGCTATTTGAGGGTTTTTATTGATTACCCATTAGCCCTTTGGGCTTCCCTTGTTTCATTCATGTTTAAAAATGAAATCTTGGAATAGGATTTGATGTTTAGAGTTCAACTTGGAATGAAGAAGAAAAACAATGGATCATACAGTTGAGAAATTGGGTCATACTGCAACTGCCCTAGCTAGAGTCTTTAATCTTTATATTTGGAAATTAAATATAATCATGGATGCAGATAAGTAGTATCTGATTAATAACAATCAAATCAGGGCTCTTGATTTAATTGGGTCAAGCAATCTGAACAATTTATGCTAGTTAGTAATGTTCTGTTGGTCATGAATATGATTGATTACATGACCCATTTTTCTCCTTTGAAGTTCTGTTTGATACCCATTTCTATTCTTTATAGTCAACAGAAATTGGATTCAAGAGTTTTTCATAGTTTGCCTAAATGTTACAAGATGATGATGCCTCATTGGTTCTTCACCAATCACCATTATGTAATTGATATTCGTTAATTCTTATTTATTCTTGTGATGATTGATGAATATTTCTTTTAAATCATATTCAACTTCTACATGCTTCATAAACTCAAATTTCTGTCCTGTTTCACTTTCACATACTTTCTTCATGATCCTCTTTAGGATGATCCGATGGTGTGCGAGAAGAAAACAACTATGTATATGCTAAGATCATAAATCTGAGGTGAAAGCCAAAAGTCAAGTGCAGCGCCTTATGATCCTTTAGGTGCTAGTTGAACACATCAAATTGCTGGAATAGTTTTGTTTCAGAAGCACTGAGAATCAATTTGATGCAAAATGGGAGAATATGGTAAAGAAATGTTACGTTCTGTCATCATCAACAAGAACCGAAATGGACCAATCATGAGCAAGTCAAAGATTCAAGCATCTCCTACCATGGTACATCATAACTCAAATCACCAAACTATCAGATAGAAATTATCCTGAAAAGAAAATAAGAACCTATTGTAGTCTGTTAGGCTTGATGTCTTGCGTATATGTTGCAGGAAACACATCCTCAAGAAAAAGTCCATTTTGGTACTGTTTCAGCTGTTGTGAGTTCACGAACCCAATCACGCTGCAACATCTGTCTAGAAAACAAAAACAACAGTTGCCAAACAGTTCGTTCAAGAACCAAACTAATGAAGATCTTGATCGAGAGAAAGAAGCCTCAAGAAGTCCAATCAATTATGAAAGATTTAATCGAAGATGGGCATGTACCAACTCTAGTCACATATACAACTCTCTTAGCTGCTTTGACGCTACAAAAGCGTTTCAATTCCATTCCTTCCCTACTCTCAAAAATTGAAGCTAATGGCTTAAAACCCGATTCCATTTTCTTCAATGCAATGATCAATGCCTTTTCTGAATCTGGAAACATCAAGGAAGCCATGAAAATTTACAAGAAAATGAAGGATGGTGGATGCAAGCCTACAACGAGCACTTTAAATACTTTAATTAAAGGACTCGGGATCATAGGTAAGCCTGAAGAATGTTTAAAGTTGTTGGAGACAATGACAGTGGAAGAAAAGGTGAAGCCGAATGACAGAACTTTTAATATTATCGCCCAAGCATGGTGCAGCAAGAAGAATATTACAGAAGCTTGGAACGTTGTTCGTAAGATGGTTGCTTTTGGTATAAAACCGGATGTCGTGACTTATAACACGATAGCAAAAGCTTATGCTTTGAATGGAGATACGTGGAGAGCTGAAGAGATGATACGTTTGATGCAGAAGAACAGAGTGGCTCCAAATAAACGAACTTGTGGAATTATAGTTAACGGGTATTGTCGAGAAGGTAACATGTCGGATGCTATGAGATTTGTTTACCGAATGAAGGATCTTGGAGTTCTCCCAAATGACGTCGTCTTCAATTCGCTTATCAAAGGGTTTCTTGATGCCTCCGATTCTGATGGAGTTGATGAGGTATGTATGTATCAAAGAACAATGCTTTTTTACTTTTGAGCTTTCAAGGAAGCTTGAATTTGTGCAAAAGAAAATGGGTTCTTGAAGATGAAACTGATTATGTTGGTATGGATCTGGCAGGCACTAGAGTTGATGGATGAATTTGGGGTCAAACCAGATGTTATTACATTCAGCACCATTATGAATGCATGGAGTTCGGTCGGATTAATGGACAAGTGTCGAGATATCTTTGACGATATGATCAAGGCCGGAATAGAACCCGACATCCATGCATTCAGCATCTTGGCCAAGGGCTATGTCCGAGCAGGCGAACCAGAGAAAGCCGAAGAACTCTTGAAAGTTATGAGGGTCTCAAATGTAAGCCCAAATGTTGTCATCTTCACTACTGTCATCAGTGGATGGTGTAGTGCTGGGAAGATGGATTATGCTATGAGGATTTTTGATGAAATGGGCAAGCTTGGCATTTCACCTAATTTGAAAACATTCGAAACTCTGATTTGGGGTTATGGAGAAGCAAGACAGCCATGGAAAGCGGAGGAGTTGCTGCAAACTATGGAAGATAAGGGAATTGCTCCACAAAAGAATACCATCGAGCTTGTTGCAGAGGCATGGCGTGCCATTGGCGTAACTAATGAAGCTACGAGGACTATGGACCATGTAGAACAAGATGATGATTATGATTATAATGAAAATGATGATCAAACAGTTGATTCTATGAAGAAAGATGATTCACAGGAAAAGCTGACCGATAAAGTAAACGGATCACCAGCTATTAAGTCAAAAAGCAGAATTGTCATCAAAAGATCAAAATTTTCACCAGAAAGCACAAGTAGCTTGACAAAAAAGTCATCAATGTCAATTGCTCATACTTGTCGATTCGGTGTGAAAGCCATGGTGATGAATTATACACAGGTTCAAGTAAAAGTGCAGATTGCATCTTATGGGCACATGAACACTTGCAAATTGGTGTTTTGAGGCTGCATTGAGGTTTAACAGAAGCATGATTTGTGGATACTTGATAGATATAAGCCTCCTGAGGTTGCAAAAAATTTGAAGTCTCAGTATTGAATTCAAATTTTTGGAAAGTTCGGTGTTCTATATGAAATTGTAATCAAAATTATGTGATTTCTGTATACATCAAATGCCTAGATTCACAGGCAGACAGATTTCTTTCTCTTCGATCCAAGAAATTGTGTACATGTTCTCCATATTAATAAAAAAAACAATAAATTCATTTAATTAGGTATTCCATCTTACCATGATGGTGATTTAAGAAAAAAGGGCTTTCTAATTTGATCAATCCAATCAAGGGCTTTCTTAATTTGGATAGCATATTAAAAAAAACTTCAAATTAGAATATAATTAATCAAAACAAAAATATCATAACAGCTGACCAATAATCTTTAAAAAATAACCAAATTTCAATGTCAACTTTAAAAATAGAACCAAATTTCTATATCAAATGACACAGCATAACTTCTGGTGCCTTAATGAAAAAAATAGTTATTTCATCATAATTTACTTTTTATTTAAGTAATGACCTACATGAAAAAAAAATGATAATATGATTCTTTCTTTTGAAATTAACTCATTATCCAGCAAGCATATTACAAAAGGAATAGAAAAATTTATGTTATAATCCAAAAAATTACAACATGATAAACAAAAGTTCAAAAATTACAACCTAAAAATTCAAACATAAATAGAAAATCCTCATCTTCTTTACGATCTTGCTGAAAGCTGATTGCTTGTTGTAAACCCAGTAATTGCTTCCAGCACAAACTAACCTGAAAAGTAGAAATCTTAAAACACATGGCACTATAATGTATAAACCCTTTCCCAATAAAAATAACAAGAAATTGATATTGAATACAAGCCAGATCTATATTAAATTTAAAAAAAAAAAACTTGAAATGAGTAACAGATGAATCAAGCATGAAAGGCATCATAGATAAAAGATTTACAACACAAAAAGATTCAGACATATGCTTGTCATTGTGTAAGATTTTCTTAATCACTTACCAAACAAACCTGATTTTTCAGCATAAAAATTAAATTTCAAAAAAACATAGCTCAAAATGTAGAAAATTTTGAGAAATGAGATTCAGTTTATGGGTGGTGATATAACAGAATGGTCGGCAAGGTGATTATTCATCACCATTACGACGAACGAGACCTTATCACATTGAGTCGTCATTATCCCATTTCTTTTAAACAAATATCAAAACGAGACATAATCTTTAAACTCTTAATTATGGTTTAAAACGGAAAGTCTGAGAGTGTTCATCAGATAGGAGCGAAAGACTAAAAGATTTATAATCACGGAAGATTATCATTTGAACTATGCAAATTGATCATCATTTGAACCTCTTAATTACCACAAATCAATTTTTAAATCAAAGTAAAAGAAAACATAAAATTCCAAAAACAAAAACAGTAATTTCATTTAATTAGGTATTTCACCTTACCATCTTGAGAGATTTAAGAAATAAGGGCTTTTTAATTTAATCTCATTCGAATCAATGGCTTTCTTGAAAACACACCAATCAAAACAAAATATCATATTAATTGACCAATAATTATTACAAATTGCAACCAAATTTCTATGTCACCTTTAAAAATGCAACCAAATTTCTATATCAAATGACACAGCATAACTTCTGCTGCCTTAATGAAAAAATAGTTATTTCAACATAATTAACTTTTTATTTCAGTAATATCACCTACATGATATGTTTTCATTAGTATATTATCTAAATTAAAAATAATTTATATATTACATAAAATAAAAAAAGATGGTAATATGATTTTTCTATTGTAACTAACTCATTATCCAGCAAGCATATTACAAAAAGGAATAGAAAAATGTATGCTATAATCCAAAAAATAACAATATGATAAATAAAAGTTCAAAAATTACAACCTAAAAATTTGAACATTAATAGAAAATCCTCATCTACCTTGCGATCTTGCTGAAAGATGATTGCTTGTTGTAACCCCAGTAATTGCTTCCAGCACAAACCAACCTGAAAAGAAAACACATGGCACTATAATGTATAAACCCTTTCCCAACAAAAAAAACAAGAAATTGACATCGAATACTAGCCAGATCCATATTAAATTTAAAAAAAAAACTTGAAATGAGTAACAGATGAATCAAGCATGAAAGGCATCATACATAAAAGATTTACAACACAAAATGATTCAGACATATGCTTGTCATTGTGTAAGATTTTCTTAATCACTTGCCAAACAAACCTGATTTTTCAGCATAAAAATTAACTTTCATAAAAACATGAGCGCCAAATGTAGGAAATTTAGAAAATTGGGATTCAGTTTATGGGTGGTGATATAACAGAATGGTCGGCAAGGTGATTATTCATCACCATTACGACGAACGAGACCTTATCACATAGAGTCGTCATTATCCCATTTCTTTTAAACAAAAATCACTGAAAATGTGTATAATCTTTAAACTATATGCCTCTTAATTGTTGTTTAAAATCGAAAGTCTGAGAGAGTTCATCAGATAGGAGCGAAAGACTAAAAAGATTTATAATCACGCAAGATTATCATTTGAACTATGCAAACTGGTCATCATTTGAACCTCTCAATTCCCACAAATCAAATTTTAAATCAAACATAAAGAAAACATAAAATTCCAGAAAAAAAAAAAAGAACAGAAAGCCTCAGAAGGAAGGCAGTAGTGATGTTGTAATCATGATTTCTCATACATTACACAAATAAAATTGTAATCATCATTGGCTCGCAGTTTAATACAATATTAACCTAATTGAAAAACCAAAATTAATGGCCTCATAGAGAAGATTAGATCTAACAACATGGTTATATTCAGACATATGCTTGTCATTGATTTAAAATTTAATCATCGGCCAATTAAAAAACTAAATTTATTTGACAAAAATACTCAAAATCACTGAAGAACATAGCTTTAGATGAAAATAGAACAAAAAATTAATGGACTCAGTTTATGGGTGGTGATATAACAGTATGGTCGGCAAGGTGATTATGCATCACCGTTACGACGAACGAGACCTTATCACATGGAGTCGTCATAGCCCTCTTCTATAAAAAAATTTAAAAAAAAAAACAAACAAACAAACAATACAAATAAGAATTGAACCGAATTGAATCGGATTTATGAAAGACGATAACAGAAGCAAGCCTAAAGGAGGAAAAGATCAAAGCTGTCTGTTGAGAGGCGTGAATGGGGTTAATCGATAAACCCTAGATGTTGAAAGGGGCGATGAAGTTGGATTGGTTATGCGGTTCTACTTATATAGAGGGTATTTAGGGTTTTACTCATGTGATATCGAGGCTTTACTATGGGGTAACCGGTATCCGGCCCATCCTAACCATGACCCGCCCCTGTCCTATAAGAACCAAATAAATCACAACTGGGCTTTGACGTCTAACCTATAGACCTGGTTTTAGTCCAATTACTTTATTTTTCATTTTATTAGGCCACAGGGAGTAAGTTCGGAAAGAACATCGGCAAGGGGCATGCCGATCGGCATATCCCGTTCTCCCACCCTCGGTAAAACAATCGGCAATGAATGCCTTGGCGAGCCAATACCGAGCCCCATCACTCCTTCACCGTTGAATATTCAAATTACACACACAATATATATGTAGCTATTATATGCACACAATTTACATAACTCTTTGCACATCAAAAATATTACAAAATTTTTTCCTATCAAACATCCTAAAAATTTAATAAATTGAAAATCGGGTTTCTAATGTCAGCTGTTGGGAGGAGAGGAATTATTTTACATCTCCATCTTCAGTCACATCGGATATCAGGAATCCGTATTGAAAATCGGGTTTTTAACATCCTAAAAATTTAATAAATTGAAGCTTTACTATAACATTTTGTATGTAAAGTTTAAAATGAATTAATTTAATATTTTATTATTATGCATATAAATAATTAATAAATTTTAATAGAAATAAAATTAAACTTATCCATTTATATGACTTATAAAAATTGATAAAACAATATAATCCAACATACAAAATGTATTCACGTTAATAATTAACAATTTATATAAAACGTAATAAATAATTGATATTGTGGAGCTAAATAAGCATAATAATTTATATATAACATTAAATGTAATAGGGTTCAGAGTCAGTATCAAAACATTTGTCATCCTCGTCTGATCTTCATTATTTTAAAAGGGGGATTCATCCCTCGATCCTGGTTAACTAAGAGATTCTCCAATAAATCGGGATCGAGTTTCAACTTTTTCATTACGAATGGATTTTTGCCAAGCATACCAAACATGTCCCAGTTTTAATCCATTTACTAAAACCCCATAAACTATATTTGTACTCATACTCATGACTTCGTCCCGCTTTGCTTTGACTAAACCATCAATTCCCTATCTCAAATTTCTTTATTTCATAAGGAATTTGTTTGATTATCATGCAACAATTCACAATTTGACGACTTTCTTGCTGATCGAATCAATCAACCTTGCAACCTTTTCTACGATTCTATATTTAATCTTACATTTTCTCAACTCGGACTAATCAAAATAGAAAGTTCCAGACATGATAGTATTATCATCCTAATCTTTATCGGTTTTTGTGTCGACATTTATTTACTAACGTTGTCATTCGTTTCAACCCGAACCTATCCCAACGAGGGGCAATTCCATGATTTTAACGAAGGGCTGCCCAAATATATTCAATACTATCGAATAAAGTTCATACCACTAAGACGTGCTTTCATGCTATAAAAATTTTATAATATCGCATAATTACTAACACTATCTATCAAATCTTTCTCAATATACAACACCAAACAATGAAATTTTATGTTTTTAACAATTCAAATCTCCGGTCCCAAGTCTCAACAATTGATAAACCCAATATAAGTAAACTATAATCTCAACAATGATAAACTTTTTATATAAAAGTTAACACAACAAATCAACAGTCAACATAAAAAATAAGTTAACTTATAAGAAAAAATTAATAATAATACGCCTGTCACAACACATAACACAAATGTCAAGTTGTAAGAAAAAAGGTGTTATTTCATATATTAAAAATAAAAACATGCGCAATTTTAGTAAATAAACATTTATTTATTGTAATAAATAATAATATTTCTCATACATTATTTATAAAACAATACTTATGTGTTTTAACTTTAAATTATATACGATTTATATAAACATGTTATTTATTAAAAAAAATACATATAACACGTGGATTAATAATGTAGTTATTGATGGGTTAATTGCGTCAAAAAATAACATACTGTCATAGTTTTTCAATTTTGATAACATACTAATTTCTTTTTAAATTAACGTAATATACTTTTTAATGAAGGTATCCATATCGGATTGAAATGTAAAACTTACTGACATGACAATTTATTTGTCCAGTCAACATTTTATTTTACGGAATCGACAGTTTAATTAATATATGATGTGCATTATTTTGTGCAATTTAAAAAGTACTTTTTGATGATAAATTGCTATCTTAAGAAAATTTAAAAATAATTAATTAATATTAGATATTAAAAAAAAACTGATCTTTGGATACAGAAACTGTCATGTCAGTAATTTTTACCTTTCAATCCGATATAGTTATATTGACTGACTTGATTTGAAAAGTATATTACCTCAAATAAAAAAAAATTTAGTATGTTACCAAAAGTGAAAAAACAGTGACAATAGCTTACTTTTTGGCGTAATTAACCCTTAGATTAATCTATAACAAATTTATCATAGTAATACATGTAGGTGACACATAACATCAACCCAAATGCATAAAACACACAATATATATATAAAATAAATAATATTTTACATACATGTATTTATGTCTATTTACTTCACCCATTGTTTTGTTTACTCTTAACAAGTCTTAAATGGTGGGACAAGAATATTGGCTATTTGTTGGATAACCTTAACCTCTATCTATTTCAATTCATTTCGCCGCTATACTCCAACTCCAATGTTGTCTTTTGATTTTTAGACTGAAAAATGGGAAAAGTATGAGCATGAATCCCAAGTTGGAGTACAAAGATGACTATATAAAAAAAAGTTGAATGGTTGCATCTGATTTAATATCTTGACATTTCCTCCGATGTTCTACCTCCATTTGAACTTGAATCCAATGTCGAAAGTATCTGTGGCATCGACATGCCCCCGGATACCACGATTTCTGCACCAATAACATTAACATAAACATATAATTTAGTGCTTTAGATATGGTCAACATTCAACATTGTAATAACATCCAGTTCCTTACCAATTCCTTCACGAACAGACAAGTTCGGCCTCATAACATCTTTTGAATTCACTAAAAAGATATCCCCAATGTAAAGATGATTGGTCGGAACATATACCGTATATAGCTCCTCCTCCCCCAAATGATTCTATGCAACAAATGTTTACATCAAATCAAATTTCTCAATAATAATGCAAATCATAAAATACCATTGACTAAAATAAACTCAAAGCATGCATTTGAAGTTTTTTTCTCTGCTGTACTTTTGCAAATTGCAATTTGACAAATAACAATTCATAAATTTCTAGATTGACCAATTTGCGCTCATCAAGATGACGTTTTTATCTATAATGAGACTAGACTGGTGGGAAAATAATCTTCTCCTTTGATTCACTCCCTCCATCCCAGAATAAATGAAAAACTTCTACATTTTTGGCAAAAAAAATTTGATCCACGATTACCTCTTTGCCAATTAGTAATCATTCAAAAACAATGATGGCAGCAGATTAAAAAAGATGTGTTCACCTGGAGGGTGACTGATGAAGTAATAAAACCAAACGCATATTCGCCAATACGAGGATGTCTAATTATCGCAACTTCCTTGAAGGCTTGTGTGTTCTGGTCTGCATCATGAAGGAGTAAAGGGTTTTCAGATGACCAACCAATTATAATCTCAAGAAAAGTAAACCACGACTTACCTGGAGAAATAGCAGCACTGATCTGCTTGGAGGCATTGTAGATATGACGAACAAACGGCATGCGTTTGATGAACCATTCTCCAAGGCTCAAAACGGATGCACCCAACCATGAGGACATGAACACCCCAATTAAAAATATAAAAGTGATCGACGTGATAAACCCCAGACCTGTACAAATAAGTTGGATAGAGAGAACGTATCATAGATGTACATATCTGTCACATATATCATCCACAAAAGAATACGAGTGTTTGCTTACCAAATATATTAATGCCCAGTTGATCATAAATTGGGGAGAAAAAGCCATCAACAAAATGTATAAACCACCATGTAATGTAGAAAGTAATGGCCATTGGTAACAAGATGACACTACAAAAAGGGTCAAAAGCAAACCAAAAATGAGCACATAAGCCAAAACTTGAGTTAAAATTTCAAGATTAAGAGGGAAATATTTGCTTACCATCCTGTCATAAACTTTTTAGAAGCCCAGCTCCTCACAACTTTGACAAATGTCTACATGATAACAATAACATTATTGCAAACAGGCTATAATTTGTTCAAACAAAAAACAAAAATGCTACGAAGAAGCAACAAGCCCCTTTAACCCATGAATATGTTTCTAACATTTCACCAGCTTATTTTGATGATCATAAACTTGTCCCATTATATGTAACAAGGCATGTTTCTTGTATTTTATGACATCTGCAAATATAACCTAATTATCTAATCAATGTCTTGTTGTTTCCAGAGCTGAGAGTTCTCGAAAATGATCAGTTCATATGATACGAACTGAATCAATTGAGATCGATATTTATCGGTGGCCAACCAAAAGACTGTCGATTAGGTAACTAATGAGGAAGAATAGTTCACGACAAAAACAGGAAGATAGTTCCTAGAATTGAGAGAGAGTTTGTAGGAGAATAAACATTCATTTCATTCATAATACTCGCATAGCAAAACAAAGGATACATATACATACATACATATGTGTGTGTGTACATAAAACTAATAGGGAGAATTTCATATATGTCCTTCTAAAACTGCAAAATATCATATATACCCAAGTCAAAAAAAGAATTTCATATATATCCTTCTAAAACTTCATAATATCATATTTACCCAATTTAAAACATTAATATCATATATACTCTTTCAAACTTTTAAATATATCAAATATATCCAAATTATTTATTTATTCTTTTTTATTACTTTAAAACTCATAATAAATATTCATTAATAAAGAAATGACCAATCTACCCTTTTTATTTCTTAAACTTCATAATATCATATTTACCCAATTTAAAACATTAATATCATATATACTCTTTCAAACTTTTAAATATATCCAAATTATTTATTTATTCTTTTTTATTACTTTAAAACTCATAATAAATATTCATTAATAAAGAAATGACCAATCTACCCTTTTTATTTCTTAAACTTCATAATATCATATTTACCCAATTGAAAACTTTAATATCATATATACCCTTTTAAACTTTTAAATATATCAAATATATCCAAATTATATATTTATGATCTTTTATTACTTTAAGATATCAAATCTTTTATTTCTTGACGGAATTCGGTGATTCAAATTTCATTTGTTCGTTAAGTAGAAGCCTACCACGAGCACATGGACATGTAAAATCAATGGATTTAAAAGTTAATTAACTTGATTAAGTCTTCAATTCTTGTGGCTTCGACTTAACGAACAAATTGAAATTTGAATCACCGAATTCCGTCAAGAAATAAAAACATTTGATATCTTAAAGTAATAAAAGATCATAAATAAATAATTTGGATATATTTGATATATTTAAAAGTTTAAAATGGTATATATGATATTAAAGTTTTCAATTGGGTAAATATGATATTATGAAGTTTAAGAAATAAAAAGGGTAGATTGGTCATTTCTTTATTAATGAATATTATTATGAGTTTTAAAGTAATAAAAAAGAATAAATAAATAATTTGGGATATATTTGATATATTTAAAAGTTTGAAAGGGTATATATGATATTAATGTTTTAAATTGGGTAAATATGATATTATGAAGTTTTAGAAGGATATATATGAAATTCCTATTTTGGCTTGGGTATATATGATATTTTGCAGTTTTAGAGGGACATATATGAAATTCTCCCAAACTAATACTATTACACTATTACGTAATACCTCATTACCTCTTTATACTATTACTATTCCAATTGACCCCCTTACAATTATTTAGCCACATATCATAATACTTCACCTTAAGGTAGTATTAATTTAAATGGACCCGACTCTATGCAGCAAGTGCTCAAGGTGTGGATGTACGACCAGAGGTTAAACCAAAGTGCAATCTCTCTCTTTCCCTTATCTCACTTATATAATTACATCTTTTTGTGCGTGAACTTATAATTAGATTTGAGTTCCATAGACAAAATCCAGAGGAATTCATTACAGGGGAAGAAAAGAAGTCGAAACCACCTCGTATTATAAGTTGCATATCCAACCTTGGAGCAATTTAGTGATTACGTTATGGTAGGCAGTAAGAAATTATTCCGTATTATCCTCTGCTCTATATGTTTTTCTTCCTTTTGAAGGAGTTCTTTTCCAAAGCCTTGTACATACTACATACACCTTATGTAAACTTGTTGAACTACGTAGAGAGCAGAGCACGGCTCTTTTACATTTCCTGTAATTTAAACAGTGAGTTTCTTTGATTCTGCTCACTCCAATGTACATTATAGCTCTATCATAGAAGCATCGGAAACAAAGCTCTAAATTCACCACTAAAACCCACCTTAGGTCATTCTTCATTAACAACCTCCATGGACCATAAGAAACAACCCCTTCCAAAACCCTAATCAGACTAGAACATCGGAATGTAAAACACAATCGCAAATTCTGAATGGATTTCTATTCCTTAATAGGGCTATATTACCCGAGGTGACGTTTGGTTCACAGAATGGAATTCGAAGAAATTGGAATTTAAATTTTAGTTGTTAGTGTGTTTTCGCGTTTGATGGTGAGAGTAAAATATATCTTTTAGTATTGGTTAAGGATGTATGTTGGAATCCAATTCATGTATGGGTTGAAATCTAATTCACGTTTGGGTTGGAAGGAATGTTAAATTCTTGTAAACAAAGAATTTGATGTCAAATAAACAAAATTTAACCCTTCATCTTCGTTAGCAAAAGTTCTAAATAAGTTAAATTTGAATTCCATTCCACAAACCAAACGCGACCTGAGTGTTTGAGCCTTGAGGCAAGACAATTTGTTGTGCCATTTTCTCCACTAAAACAATATTATTGTGAACCAATATTTCTTATTTGATGCTTATAAGTACATAACGTGACCTAGAAGATCATATCAGTAATTCGATCCAATCACCATCAAGAATCCCAAAATCTAACAACCTAATCAATACAATTTCCATTGTCCAGTACCAAAAGTAACCAATTTATCAAAATAAAAGACTAAAACAAAATGCGAATTCTATATTATACAACCCAACAAAACAAAACTCGACAATCACCTAAATTTAATAAAATACTCAACAGTTTCAAAATGAAATCAGTTCAGATATATAAGAAATGGGAAGAGAGAGACCTCGCGACCAGCGTTATGAGATGGTAAAGTTGAAGAAGAGGGTTTTGAAGAAGCGGCATCATCATCAGCAACGGTGTTGGCCACTGGTATAAGAAGCTCCCGATCTCTTTCTCTGCTAATCGGTAACTTTTCATCCCCCATTACACACACACACACACACACTCTCTCTCTCTACTTTCTCACTCTAAAACTGTGCTAGAAATCACAAAATCTGGTAGCTTTGTATGTGGGTGCTCAATGCTTCACTAATACACCCACATACACACTTGAATCTGATTTGAAATCAAACTAAAACGGTGAATCCAAAGGTACCTCCGAAGAGTTCGAGGATTTTGTTTTTCGTCTTGATTTAAAAAATCGTTTCTTTATTTGAACCCTAAAATATATATTAATTCTGTAATTTAGGCACAAATAATCTATGATGGGTAATGTTTTGTATATTGTGAAATGAGCTGTGTTCTAATCATAT
>JAANYP010004395.1:37500-317500 GCA_020465985.1 Centrapalus pauciflorus
ATAGTTATAATGGGTAAGTTGTGTGAAACATTCAGCAATTATATGAAACAAGACTTCCACGATATGATTTTAATATAATCATCCAAAATGGATAAACATATTAGACTTCTTATACCGAAAGTAATGGTAACATGCACGATATGTGCTTATAATGATTCGATTTGTAAAATAGTGTATAAACAAAATCAAGAGTTCATGTAATATAGAAACCATTCATAGATACTAGTTTACTACAACATTATAATAAAAAAGAGTTCAACAGCTATCTTACAATCAAATGAGCATTCAATCTTTACCACTGATGCAAGGTCTTGAATTTTAGGATTCCTTAGCATCCAACTTCACTTTTAAGGCTTCAAGGAGCCTTCAACTATATTCTTTTTCCTTGCCTAAAAATGTAATAATTAAATCAATTACTATAAAACTTGCTTAGTGAGTTAGTATTTATATTATATATAGTCATGCTTAAAGCTTAATGATACATCATAATAATCACACATTCAGCAAGACAACTTATCAGAAAGAAGATATTGAAACCACCAGTCTTGCACACGATGACCAGCCATGCACGGAAGCCACCCATCCTTTAAAGCTCAATATGTGGTCACTATCAGAGTAAAGACACTATGATACATCTCAATTATATCGATCAGGAAGCAATTATAAGCACTATCATGCTAAAGCATGTACAAAAGCTGAAATTAAGTAAACATTATCAACTACTAAGTAAACAAGCAGCATATCTTAAAGATTCATGTAAGTCATGTAAAATAACAATCCACTACTCTCGGGACTTAAGCTTATGCTCTACTTGCACTATGATACTAATTTATGATATTATAGGCTTGTTATGGTATTAGATGATGCTCTTTAGGCCCAGTTTCTTAATTTATAACGATTTACATTGATTTTGATACAATGTATAATCATATTATTGCATGCTCATATAAGCTTGTGTACTGAATTGTCCGAAATTAAGTTAACTTAAATGAGTTTCTTAGCCTTAGTTAACTTCAAGAATTATTTTACTCGAGGTCATCAGAGTCAAAGAACTTTAGTCTAAGATTTATCATGTTTCTCGGAGTTAGAAGAGTCTGAAAAATAAATTCTCAGAGTGGTCATACTCCGAGAATCAACATAGCTTGCCCCATAGGTTTTCTATGAGTTCATTGTCACTGAGATAAAGGATCTCAGAGTCAACTGTGTTCGAGTTCCTTCAACTAAGTTATCTTTTAACTTTTTTACATTATGTTGACACTGAGATTTTTATTTCTCTGTGTTTTTGGAATCTGAGAAAAGATTTCTCAGAATGAGCATATATACTCCGATAATTTCTTCATTACTTCGAATTTTTGTTTTGCTTGCTTAAATGGACCGAGTAAATTTTCCCCGAGCCTTTAGGGTGCGAGAATCATCAATCACAACTCAATTTTATTACTTTTAAAATTCAAAGCATAAATTGAGCACTATTAGACTTGGATATATTATTGATCACAAACATGTTCGAGACTTGATTATAACATTTCTTTGGCGCCCTTGATTGTGATCCATTTTGGCCACAACCTCATGAAAATATACATAGACTGATAGACACACTTACATACAAGAACACACCCTCAATACATGATATCATGAATATATTTAGACTTGATTTCTGTTTAGAAAAATTAGATTGTGACATTCTATAACTTTATTTTCTTGCATTTATAAGGATTTAAAACCACATGCAAGCAAGTTCATCTTCACCTAGTTTGGGTTCAAGAATCGTGAGTTAATACTCACTCTAAATACAAATTTAAGTATGACATTTACCTTACAATGCTTGATTGATGGTTGATATTTAAACATAAAATATAACTTGAGCCGGGCATTAAAGTATTTCTCATTCCCTTTATTTTAAATCGGAGATTTCCCGCTCTCATCCCCGTTGAACTTGATGATTTCTCGATGAAATCAGGGTCGAGTTTCAGGTTTCGCATTGGATATGAGTTTTTTTTTTTTTTTTGGCGAAGCCTAAGTACGTTGAATCATAAATTCACAATCACGGATTAACTGATTTAGTGGTCATGTTATTTGCTTCAATGAAGCTTTATAAGTAATTCGGTAAATGGATTGATTCGAACGATTAATTATTTAAAATTCATTCAACCAGTCTTTCTTAATATAGAAGTAATTTGATAAATGGATTTCATGTTGAGTTTATATTTATTCCTATCTCCTAATTTGGTTAAAGAACCTTTGCCATAAAAATATGTTTGAACAAAGAAGAAACTAAACCTTAAAGTAACATAGTTTGCCGTTAAAGCGGCATTGGTATTAAATCATCATTTGAAGTTCAAAAACAATAATTTAAGTATATTGTTAGCATACATGTTTAATATTTCCGTATTAAGTTTAGATCATGTGGTTATTATCAAATTGCATATAAGTTCTACATCTTCAACAATCTTCTTTTTTCAAATATAGTTTAAAACTGATGGATATAATTGTTATATTTTAGTATCATGATATTTTTATCGTAATAATTTTTTGTAAACTTTTGATAAATATAGAAAACAAGATATAATTTGATCATTGTGAACAAATCCAAAATCGTTGTAGACAAAGCCAATCATCGGTTCCCAAAACGTTTGGGCTGTTTAGTTAACATGTTTTCGGTGAAAGTTTTCGTGGAATACAAGGGTTTCTAGAAAACACGTTCAGATCCATTGTTTTTTAATGTTTTCAGTTTTCAAATTTACAAGTAAATTTGAAAACACATTTTTGATGTTTCCAACTTTTGTTTTCAATCCAGTCACCTAAATTTATGTTATAAATGGAAGTGAAGAATGAAAACGCCAAAACTATTTATAACACATCAAAACACATATCCATCTCTAAAAGGTGTTTCTTAATAACCATCATATTTTCAGTTTTATTAAAAACTCTAAACCGAAAAATCTCTCTTGCTAAACGCACTCTAAGATTTTCATCCACTTTCATATAAAAGTATACAAAATGCAACTCATTTTGTTATTAAACATCATTAGTTTAGGGTTTCGATATTCTTGTTATAAAAAATGACTTCAGTATGCCATAAGGATGACACCTGCAGGCGATGGGCATAGATACGCTCCATTCGTCACACGTACCGACAATATTTGTTCGTCGCCAACTAGCCAAATAATTCATCACCAACTAGCGGGTTAAATTCTACATCCATGTCCATCACCATGATGGCATGATACCACGTCCATAGGTAAACCAAGGTGATAACTTTTTTATAACGACAAAAATGTATTCTTTTAACGAAAACAATGACATATCTTTATTAATCCAATCATCCAAACAAATCCAAATAGTTTGTATATTGTCAAAAAAAGTTAGATTGTTGATATTTGATTTATATCAGGTTTTACAATTTGTTTTGAAAGTTTATTAATAAAAAAAGGGTATTATCTTTTAGTTTCTTAAAAAAAATATAGACACACACACACATGATCTATTGTGAACACTTTATATTCGTTGTGAACAACAGTTTCTTTCTATGAATTAGGATTTAACAAAAATGATTTTCACACATAGATAATTATAGGGTTAATTGTCAAAAAAAAAAACTAACTTTATCTTTTTATTGTTTAAGGTGAACAAGTTTGTTTGCAATAGAAAAAATAATCAAACTTTTATTTTTTATCAATTAAGGTAATTGATCAAGACTAAAAAAACGAATGTTTGGTTATCTTTAACGATAAAAAACTAATAAAGTTGATTACCTTAAAATGATTAAAAATGACAGTTTGATCATTTATTCTAGGGTTAATATTGATTTAAACCAACCAACTTTCATTAATTTATCGATTAAGTCCCTAAAGTTTTTTTTCAATCGTTTATATCATTTTTCTTTGTTTTGATATTGTGTTTAACCCTTAAACTAATGTTTTAAATGATTTCGTCCCTGCAATTTGACCGGTTACCAGTTTGAGCGGTCATATATTTGCTAACTTGGACTTTTAATTGTTTTAGGTTTAATTTTTTAAATGCCAGGATTTTATTATTATTATTATTATTATTATTATTATTATTATTATTATTATTATTATTATTATTATTATTTGCTCTTAGTTTTTGTCCAAGAAATTTCACTACTTTAGCCAACCAATTCCGGCTTCACCTCAGGCAAACTCCACCACCACTCCTCCGGCCAACGAACTCCATTATGACAAACCAATTGAATCCCTACGTCGAGATGAGGCTAGAAAAAGAAGATGAAGCAAAGAATCAATTTCAAAAGAATGAAAACCATAGACCAAAAGCAAAAAATGATTTGCTTCAACGATTCGAAAACAGAAACTCAGATCTGATGCCGAAGCCAAAGTATCGAAACCACATAAATCTGAACAAGGTCTGGATGATGCAACACCGAAGCCAATGGTTTCAAATCTGTAGATCTGTAAATCTTGACAAGAACCCTATAGTCATTTTGAATTTGCGTTTAAATATTTTAAACCCTAAACTCGTTTCAAGATTAAGATCTAGAAAACTTGAATAGTTTCGAAGCCATCGATTTGAAACACAAATCTAGACAAGACTTGGAATACTCACATATGTTATTTTCACCACCGTAATTGAGTTCTTATCGTCATGCATGAACTGGAAATGGAGGAAGAGAGAGACATGAATACGTGAATAGAGAAAGAAAAATAGAGACGAAAACAACAACATGGTCTGCAACAATGTTTCTTTTATTAAAGTAAAGTGGTTAAGTTGAAAAATATACGTCATTTCCATGCCATGGTGTAACCTGTTATAACAGGTAAAGTGGTTAAATTGAAAAAAAATTATAAGAAAAGTGATTTAAACATCTTTAAAAAAAAGTTGAAGGACTTAATCAATAAACTAGTATAAGTTTGTTGGGTTAAATCAGTATTAACCCTTTATTCTATTGCAAACAAGTTTGATTACCTTAATAAAAAAGATCAAACTGATTGTCTTTTTTGACAAATAACCCTTAATTGTATGTTGTATATATCAATACATACGTTGTAAAATTAGCTTTTTTATTTTTGATTTAAGATTAAGTACATATTACAAAATACAAATGAAACGTAACAAGTAATGATAACTGATTTAATTCTCTAATCTAACATATCCATAAATTAATAATAATTATTTAAAATGTTTTATGATAAATAAATTGATGTTTAAAACTCAATTGATGATGCAACACGCCTGCAATTAAAATCACGTTCTTATCAATCTTTTCTTTTGCCTTTCAGTAATGTATATTCATGTTAACCTTTTAAAGATTCTTTTAACAGACATTGGTGAAAAATAAATTATGATAATTCCAATTTACGGAGTAATAAATTTCTTTGATCATAGTAAGTGGATGAAGTTTTAACAACGTTTCCTTCATTTTTTATGTTTACTTTTATTTGTTTGTAACCATCGTTGGTTAAATAAACTTATAAACTCATACGATTCCATTTCATTTTCAATGTACCAAACGCACCTTAACCTTTACGAGTACTGAAAATCTGGTTGGTTTGAGGTTACTGTGTTTGTGTTGACAGAGTACAATAATAGTTGTAAGAGACACTGTTTATACGATTTGAATTTAAAAGCATAAACGAAAATAAAATGTCAACAAAAAAGAGAAGTCAGTTGACCTTTTAAATGGCATTCCCCCGCGCTTTCTGGTAGCCATGAAACAAGTAAATAACCCCTCCCCACTCTGCAATACAACCAAACCTATCAAAATATATATAACTCTTTCTTTAATAAAATCATGCACCCACGTTCATAATCCAAACCCTTGTCACAAATTTTCTACCCCACTTTTCTGTTTTCTTCATTTTCAATCTATACTAAGAAATGCATACCTTTTCATTCGACAAAACATTCCATCACCTCTCAAGACAGACACTCTACAAACGATCGAGAAACATGTCAGATGAATCCGAATACAACGAAACTCCAGTTCCAGAGGAGGAACATCATCTTCCTGAGGTCAAGAAAAAGCCGAATTCTGGTAGGTTTATTTATATGTTCAAATGCTACTTTAGGAGATGAATTTTTTTTTAAAAAAAAGTTATTTGTTGTTTTAGTAGAAATGGAACAGATGAAGGAAAGATTCGTGAAGTTGCTTTTAGGAGAAGATATGTCAGGTCATGGCAATGGGGTTTCATCTGCTTTGGCTTTATCCAATGCAATTACAAATCTAGCTGGTACCTAATACTAGTTCCTTTTTTCAGTTTTAGACAAGTGTGAGGTTTTTGATTCATTTATCTTCAGATTTTTGGGCATTTTGCAGCTTCTGTCTTTGGAAAACAGAATAAACTAGCTCCAATGCCACAACATATAAAAAGGAGATGGAGAAAAGAAATCGACTGGCTCCTGTCAGTGACTGACCACATCGTTGAATTCATCCCGTCCCAACAGAAAGGCAAAGATGGTTCGGATATGGAGGTCATCCATGTGTATTCTGGGCATTTGTGTGTTTGTTTTCATTATTATACTGTTAAGTTATCGTACGCTTATTGATTGTGGTGTTTACAGATTATGGTGACTCAACAACGAAGAGATCTACTCATTAACATTCCTGCTTTAAAGAAGCTTGATGCGATGCTCATTGTAACGATTCTTCTATACAAGTTAACTTTTAGCTTTGTTATAGGAAAATCTATCGTGTTTTCACCTGAAGAAATGATATAAATACATGTCTCAGGATTGTCTAGATAACTTCAAAGATCAAAAGGACTTCTGGTATGTGCCTAAGGATGCAGATGAACCAGGCATCCAGAGACAAGATAAATGGTGGCTACCTACGGTTAAGGTTCCACCAGGAGGACTCTCAGACGCGTCAAGAAAACGGATGCAACATCAAAAGGAGTGCTGCAACCAGGTTTTTAAAGCTTCCATGGCAATCAATGCTCAAGTTCTTTCAGAAATGGAGATCCCCGAGACCTACATCGACACTCTCCCTAAGGTAATTTAGAAATTTTCATTCTATTTAAGATATAGTTATGAATTATTTGCTACATCAATCTATCTTGCTTGATCTTCTTGACAGAATGGTAAAACTAGCCTGGGAGATTCGATCTACAAGAGCATTACAGATGAGTTTTTCGATCCTGATGAATTCTTATCGACCATGGACTTGTCATCAGAGCACGATGTATTGGACCTGAAGAACAAAATGGAAGCTTCCATCATCATATGGAAGAGAAAGATGAATCAAAAAGACACCAAGTCTTCTTGGAGTTCAAGTAAAAGCTTGGAAAAAAGAGAAATCTTTGAAGAAAGAGCCGAAACCATTTTACTCCTCCTCAAACAGAGATTCCCAGGGCTTCCTCGATCGTCACTAGACATTAGCAAAATCGAGTACAACAGAGTATGATCAGGCTTCTCTTTTCTTTTTTATTCTCGAGAAAAACAGGCATGAATGTAAATACATGATACCCCCTATGGAACTTCTGCAGACGATAAGTGACAGTTAACCTGTGAATATTCAAACTATGTAGGATGTTGGTCACTCGATACTTGAGAGCTATTCTAGAGTTATAGAGAGTTTGGCCAACACATTGATGAACCACATAGAAGACGTACTTTACGCAGATGAAGTGGCAAAGAATCCATCATTCGAGATGAACCAATCCGCGGATTACATAGCAGCAGCATCACCACGACCCATACGTGCACATAATCGATTGAAGGATCGAACTCCAGTTCACAGTCCTAGAGGAACACCTACCTCGAAGACACTATCAGATTACATGGGGTGGGCCATGGTGGATCAAGAAGAAATGGATATAAATGGCACCTATAGTCCTGACTGGACTGAGGATACAGAGAACAACAAGATTAGAAGCAAACCTGCTAAAATTTTGACGAAAGCAAAGATGTCATACATTGAGAAGCTGGAGGCTTATGGATTAAGAAGCCCAACAGCCCGGCATTAGCAGCTTCGTAACTGTTAAGAACAAGGAAGAGCGAGGTACAAAAACATACGGCGGAAGTAAGTAGAATTCACTCAAAATCATTCTCCCTTCTCTACATAATCAAAAGGGCTTTTGGAGATTTTATTTAGTAATTTGTGTTAATGTGTTGTATGACATATGCTAGATCACATTTTGGGTAGCAATTGCATTGAATCTGTTGTTTCCATGATGATCGATGAAGATAGGTGCCTAGTCAAAAAGTAGTCTAAAATTGTGATAATTCTCTAATACCAAAAGCATGAATAAATAAATAAATAAATGGCACTCTAATTTTCTATCTCCTTTCCTTTGTAGCACCTAGCCTAATTTGCGGCCATTAGCCAAAAAATGGTACTCTCATTTTCTATCTCGTTAACAGACGTCAGTAGTTTGCCTTTATCAACCACCCCATTTTTAAACCCAAAAGGTTTCATTTGTTTTCATAATTCCATCATGTTTTGAACTAGGTAAAAAAGTAGCTTTATGTTTATGGAAAATTGAATAAAAAGGTAACATGCTTTATACTAATTTTTATTATGGGTAACATACATTTAAAATTGTACAGGAAACTAACGTATTAATAACATATAATTAAAACAGGGTAAGATGAAGTGGCAAAAAAATCTTGTATTATAAGGTAAAATGTTACTAAAAAGGTGACCAGACCAATATGAAAATATTACTATAAGGTATGGACCACAAATTACTTTTAAAAAAAAAAAAAAAACTTTCAAAAGTATGCTACGTTCCTTTATAAATTCTTAAAAATACCTTACCTTCTGCACAATTCTACAAGCATTCAGTTTACTCTTAATTTAAAAACTTGTTGGTAAATGTTCAAACAATTACCACATAGATCGATCTTCAGCAGCAGTCGCTCAATTCCAAATATGTTTTATACAGTGGATCAGGTGAAATTGTACAATTGGCGTCGGTTTCTGCTCTCACATAGAAAATCAATAAATGAACATACTAACAACTTAAATTTTGTCTTAAAAGGGTTTTTTACTTTATAGCAGCTGAACTTAATGTACATACGGCTCCCATCAACATGCCTCGAAATGCTTGGTTGCAACACGAATGGAGAAGATATGCATCTATCAGTCTCAAGTCCCATCACATATCAAGCAAACCAAATGAACTTAACACTCGCACCCCGAAGAAGATTTTTGTTGTTGCCCTCTTGCTACATCAATCGTGTCCGGAAGGTAGCTTCATCCACAAGAAAAGCAATAATAAAATAAGCTTAGCCCAATCGTTTACATAATCATACATGACTAGGAACCATTCTAAGGCAGGTTAAGTTTCATTCATTTACACCAATTTTCTTTCCTTCTTAATAAGATCCACTTGTGACATCTTAATTTCTGTTCACAATCAATGAATTGATTATATAAGGAAAATAATTTATGTGCCTAAACCGCAAACCTAAAGATACACCTAATAAATTGACGATGACACGCGATAAAATCAAAGAAGAATATCAAGAGGGAGAAAAGTGGGATCCATGTGTCAATCATTGAGTTGATTGGACATATGTTTAGTCATATTAATTAGGTATGTACATCTTCCTCTAAAATTAAATGATCAAAATGGATATAAGCTTACATTTCTTCCTCGGGTTCATTTTTCAGAGCATTTTTGGCTATGCACTCAAAAGCAGCATCAACATTAACACCCTCTTTTGCAGAAGTTTCGAAATATGGAATATTTCCTTTCGAAGCACACCACGCTCTTGCTTTCTTCTCCGAGACCTGAAATTTAGGAGAGATATATAATCTCGATGAATACAGTATAAACCAAACAAACTAAAAGAAGCAACTTTGCAGCCGGGTAGTAGTAGGCAATGGAAGTATCTTTTGAAAGGCAATTAACCCCAAGAAGTTGAAAGGAAATATCAAACTAAACATTCCCTCCATCCCCAAAAAACTTTTGAGTTTTGACGATCAAATGGGTTTCCTTCTAGTTTCAAATTAAAGTGGATTTTATACTTTTTGATCAACAATTGATGAACACGTTTATTTAAACCAAGTATAAGGGACTGGAAAATTTTGGGTGGTAAATAAAAATGATCAGCATTGATGTACTTTAAACTAAGATGATGGAAGTCAAAGGACAGAGATCATCTTACCGCTCGACTATTGCCTCCATCAACATCTACCTTATTCCCCAACACAACAAATGGGAAATTTTCAGGGTCAGAAGGGCTAGCCTGAGTTATGACAACACGTTCGGTTAACGCCATGTAAATCAGGGAGTTAGACTGTGTACCAATGAACCACTGATCAAGGATTGTTACCTGAATTAAAAACTCTTCCCTCCAATTATTAAGGTTATCAAATGATTTCTTGACATTTACATCGTGCACAAGAACACAACAGTCTGCGCCACGGTAAAATGCAACCCCAAGGCTTTGAAACCTTTCTTGTCCTGCTGTATCCCATATCTGAAAGCCCAGCAGAAATAAGCTTCAGTAAATGACGTAGTAATTAAAAGTATACCATTTCTAGATAAGCTCCAAGGCGAGTAATTAATATTGACATTGTATGCAATCAAATTCTTGCTTTGGTAAAAAGATTTGTGTAAGAAAAGAGAGAACAAATGATCGAAATCCCTGTCATCTCTAATTTTCAGTTCGTTTTAGCTAATTCACATATCAAGCGACAAACTTAAGTGGACCGTCCATCTATATGTAATTAAAATTAAACAAAATCTTGAAAAACTATATGCAACATAAGCTTCCCAACATGGAGGTGTTTGTTCAACAGTAGTTTTTTTTCTTTTCTTTTTTTTGGGAGGGAAGTTGGTTTATCTTTGTCATAAGGCACTGAATCTGGGTTATGCTCACTACAAAGAAATTTCGACTTCGTACCCATGAACGTCACTTTTTGAATTAGGTAATTTCATTTCTAAATGGAAGTAACATTTAACAAAATAGCAAAGTGCTGGTTTACTTCTAAGAATGGACAATATTTAGTGAATGTTGTATAATGGGAAGTTACCAGATAATTGCAGAAGTAATCATCGATAATCACCTATCATCACACATTGTAATAAGATAGAGCTTGTACAGAAGATTGTTTTGGTGGGGACAGAGAGAAATCATGGCAAGAGCGAAAAGCTTTCTTAATTCATATAGGTATTGTAAATTTGTTATCAAAGGAGAAATGGAGATGTCAAAATTCTGTAATGAGAAATAATAAAATGAGACTAGTGAAGTGATCACAGAATTTGTATTTGTCTTACCTCTATGTTAAATTAGGACGACACAAATCATATTGTAATTTTAACTCAACATATATCAATCTTATGCAGTGTAAATCTGTAATATGGTCTTGTCCAGGAAAATTACTTTCTTAATTATCGATTATTTCATCTACTTTCTTAATTATCGATTTATTACACAATATATAAGGTTACTCCTTTCTTTGCAGAATGTAACAGCTTTGAGTTGCAAAAACAACATCATTCTAAAAATGCAAGGATACACCTTGAACAAAGACATTCCCTTTCCAATCCTTGTGAAGATAGAAAGCCTAGGTGGATCACATGACCCTTTTATCATATACCATATGTTCCAGTGAATATGCTACACCATTTAAGTTTTCTCAAGTTATATCTTGTTTACAAGTTAACAACTATGCTTGTGGATCCTTGCAGTGCCAACTTAGATCTAATAAGCATGTGCGCCACCCAAGTAAGGCATGAGGGAGAGAAATAAAGGGCTTGAGGCATACGGTATGAAGAATGTATATACTCGACACATGCAACATCCAAATTATAAGCAATAGTGATCATGATACACAATGAACATGTCTCAAGAGAAAAGGAAAGAAACATCATATTAATTGGACCTGCAATGTGAAAAGCCTGTCCTCAAATTGTACTTCTTTAGTTAGGAAATCCGCTCCAATAGTAGCTTTGTACTGATTACTAAACTTTCGATTCACATATCTAAATTTGCAGCATTTAAGGGCAACATCCAACGTCAATAAAACTGCTACATTTATATTTTTGCCAGCAAACCTAGTTATACTAGAACTCGGAATTGATAAGGACACCTTTGAAGATTTAAACCACTGCCATTACATTTTTCAATCAAATACCAATCTTTTCTCCAAAATCTTACCCGTATACTCAATTCTTGAAGCTATAGGAAACCAGATTGATAGCAATAGGTGTAGTTTTCTATTTGAGAAAAGAGGGAAACGAGGTAAATTAGATGGAGTAGTGTATCAATTCATACTAAACTAAATATAAATGCATAATTTATTAACATCTACAAGTGTAGGATACTGATTCATAAGAGATGTCTTCCCAACCCTGCAATCAGTCATCAAACCCAGTTTATTAGACCTCAAAACACTTTATCAATCAGAAATAAGTAAAATTCAGGGAATAAGAGAGATATAGAGACCCGCTATCGCCGAGAATTATGACCTTGAGCAGCATTCGACGACGGGACGCCATGGATTCCCAGCTTCAAACTCTCTGATTCAGATAAACAGAGTCTAGGGTTTAAAATACAATTACGCAACCAACCTGTGAAGAAGATAACCAAATCACACTTTTTCTTGCTCGTTTTAAGTAAAGTAAACATAGAACTATTTTAAAATTTTTATCAATTTTTTATTATTAAAAGTAATATTAATTATTTTTTATTAATTAATAACGTTAAATTTTTTTATTATTTATAGTAACAACTTTTTATTTATTTTTATAAATAATAGTAACTGATTACCCACAAACCTATTAAGCAGTTTACCAACAACTTTTCAGTTATCAAATTAAAATCTAATTATTTTTATTTTTAAAATTTGATTAAGATATCATAATCTTCAAATAAACAATTATGTTATAAATTTGGTAGTGAAATTTTATAATAATACTTAAGTTTTAATTTTATATTATTATTTATTTATTGAAATTTATTTTATTATATTATTATTATCGTGACTAATTTTAAATTTTTTTAAATTTAATTATTTAAGAATTTTATTTTCTTCATAACCTTATAATTTTTTAATATATATTATGTTTATTTAGTTACGATTATACATAGTATGAATGAAAAAACTATGAATCATTGATGAAGTCCCTCCAAAATTTTTGTTTTTCTTTTGATTTGTTTCTTTATTTTCCTTTCACATGTAACGAAGTACTGATAATAATTAATTAATTCCATAAAAATGTAACCTGTTCAAATTCTAGTTAATAAACCAATTTTGTTGTTTTCAAAGGTAACCTGCGGTTTGAAAATTATAGAAGACATCAAATTTACATTTTTAACGACATTTTGATACTTCTCATGATCATGTTTAATGATACTTTTCTATCAAAGATATTCATATTTATTCATTGAAAAAGTTTAAAAATACGTTGTCTTTTTACAAGGGCAAATTATATTTATCTAAATAAAAATCAACTTAAATACATGATATATATATTTTTTTGCATTTATTCCTATTTCAACTTCTTTTGTAATTTCTTCTGAATAAATCATATTCATATTTTTGTAAGGATTCAATTCAACCAACCTGACATTTCCAAATAAATTATTTGAAGTCGCGGAAAACGTGGTAGCAATAAACGACGACGTACTAAATTACAAATGACAGCTACGACTATTTTGTCAACTCTTTAATCCTCCATTAAAATAACCTTCAAACCAACTGTCAAAATGCTTATTCAAACAAGAACGACACCACAAAATTCTCACCAAAACCCTTTGAATCTTTCAAATTAAAGAATCGTATTTCATTCATTATATTGTTTCAAAAAGAAACCCAAAATCAAATTATTAAATACAAATCTGCATGATTAGTGTATAGACTTTTGTACAATTCTCATCAAAATCCGTCACTGAAACCTCGACTGTCTTTCCGCAACTTACCCATCTCCATTTCTCGCGTATTATGTCCTTCACTACTTGACCCTGATGGGTTTAGCCCATATTCGCTTGTGGGTCGGCTGTACTCACTGCTTGCATACTCTTGTGTACCTAGAGCCATTTTCCTGAACTTGATCATGTCTTCGTTGTACTGTGATGTATCGTAGTCTGAGCTCCCATGAGAGCTGTAGACCGAGCTGTGTCCTGGCCTGATCCCCTCGTCTAGATCAGACAGAGACACGTCCCCTTCTAACACTCTCACCACCTGGCTCATCTTGGGCCTGCGCCGAGCTGAGTGGCGGACGCACACAGCGGCACATGATACCATTCTTGCCATCTCACTCTGGTTGTAGTCCCGTGGTAAACGTGAATCAACAATGGCGTCAAAGTTCCCATCTTCCAAAGCTCGGGTTAGCAACGGCCTAGCCTGTTATTTCATTTACACCATTCAAATTAGCTTTCAGGATTTTCTAGCGAGGCAAAGGGATCATTACTCAATTTATGAAAAGTCGCTTACCCAATCGACTAAACTATCATCCATGAAAGTCTGAGTGGAATCAACAGGTTTGCGTCCAGTAATTAACTCTAAGAGCATGACCCCATACGAGAAAACATCAGATTTCTCTGTGAGTTTGCCTGAAGATGCATACTCTGGTGCAAGGTAACTATACACAAGAATTCATATACATGAGAATTAATTCCATAAAATTTGAAAATAAACATTGTATACTTGAAAACAGCTTACCCGAAAGTTCCCATCACTCGGGTCGAGACATGGGTAGCAACGTCGGAAGTAATCTTGGCAAGCCCAAAATCAGCAACCTGAGAAATTACATCAAGTCGATAAATGCAAGATCATGGAAGTCATAAAACCGATTAGAATCATCAAAACGAAAAACAATCTTACCTTTGCCTCGAAATTGTAATCAAGAAGAATGTTAGCAGCCTTAATATCCCGATGAATGATCTTGGGATGGCCTTCAATTATCAAAAATATGTTAAAAAACAAGTTCTCATGTTTTATCAACATATAACATGAAAAATATTTAGAAATGAGAACTTACAATCCTCATGGAGATAAGCTAATCCTTTTGCAGCTCCAAGAGCAATACGCAATCGTGTTGCAAACTCCATCACTGGGCGATTCTTCCCTGAAATATTATTTGGCATTGAAGTATTAAGCATTTGAAAAGTTCACCTAGAAGACAATTATGATACTTTAAAAAAACCAACCCTAGTGCACCAAAGCTACTATTTTATAAAAACAATTCACTTCACCAAGACTAATTATATTCCAATCATACTTCTGAATTAACAATTTAACATATTCATGAAATAGATTTCTCAAATGATCATTCAAAACAAAGCAATAAAGCTAAATTGTTGATATAGATAATAAATCGATCGAATGATTATGTTTCGTACGAAGAGCATACCATGTAAATGGAACTCCATAGTGTTGTTTGGAACAAACTCATAAACAAGCATTCTTTGAGCTCCACTAATGCAATATCCAACCAAGGAAACAAGATGTTTGTGATGAACTCGACTAATGATCTCAACCTCAGCCTGAAACTCGCGCTCCCCCTGGCCGCTACCCGCTTTCAATTGCTTTACGGCCACCTCTTTTCCATTCGGAAGCACCCCTTTATGCACGTATCCAAACCCACCTTGTCCCAGGAGGTTAGCATCTGAAAATCCATCCGTAGCCATCGCCAATTCTTCGTATGTAAATGTACTTTTCGAGAAACCTAATGCCATACCAGGGGCAGGTGGTGGAAGAGGATTCGAACCACCAGAGTAATTCGATCCTGAACCACCGCTGCTGCTCATGAAGGGTGGTCGTGGTGGAGGCTGTGGTGAAGGTGATCTAACCGGTGAATGTGGTGGTCGTGTTGACATTGGTGGTGGAGGTTTCAGTGGTGGCATCATAACGACATGATCACCGGGAGGTGGAGCATTATGCTGCCATTGTTGAGGCGCACCGCCGTAAGGATCAACTACACCAACAAACGGTATAAATGATCAAACAGACATTCTATTTCTACACCTTAGTAAAGCAGATAGGGAAATGCTCTATAAACGCCAGAAATTCAAGAAACTAAGAACCCTAATAAAATTTTGGTTGCGAAAAAAGAAAAAAACTGACCTTTAGGAGGAGGTGGTGGAGGCACATAGAAATCCGCAGGATCATGGGTTCTTCTTTTCTTCTTTTTACAACAAATAAACAAAATACTTAATATTGCGAGTATTAAAACTCCACCGATTGCGATCCCGACGACGGCCCCAGTTGAAATTCCCGATGAAGTGTTATTAGACGAGGGAGCGGGCGGAGGATTAGAAGATACGGTCCTGGGAGGCGGTGGGGAGGGCGTAGTTCGTCCTGGTGGAGATGGTACTGGGGTGTTTCTTGGAGCGGGTGGCGTTGGCGTTGGATTGGATGGAGGAGTAGGAGTAGAAGTCGAAGGGGGTGGGGAGGTGGTTGTGGGTGGTGCGGGAGGGGAAGTGGAAGGAGGTGGAGTATCAGGAGGGGGCGGAGAAGAGACCGGGGTGACGGGTGTTGGTGTGGATGGCGGCGGTGAGGATGGAGGTGGTGGAGAAGCAGGGGTTGATGGGGGTGGGGCAGAAGCAGCAGGTGGAGGTGAGGTGGTGTTAGTGGTAGGTGGTGTTGATGGGGTCGTAGGTGCCGGAGAAGCTCCCGGCGGTGGGGAAGACATATCGAAAATACTTTCTTGAAGTCTTGCAGAACTAACAAAATGTTTGAAAAAGATGGCGTAGAGTTGTTTTTCCCGGCGAGAATTTGTGTGTGATTGGAAGAATTTCTTCAATTGAAGAAAATTATTCACACGGGCGGGCGGGCGGGGCGGGTTTGATGAGAGAAATGGGATTAGTATTATTCACAGGTTGGAAACAAAATACGGGTGGGCCCAACACGGAGGGGCCACGGACGTTCTTTTGTCTATTCTTTACTTATTTAATCCCCATAATTATGTAAAACCCCTTTCTTCTAATTAAAAGTTTTTAATAATTAATTTCAATCCTAAGTAACTATCATATTTCTAAGAAATTCTAATTTCTAAATCTATTTATTTTTAAAATTAGAAAAAAAAATCAGTGTATGAATATTTATTGATAAAAATTCAATGAAAAAAAGTATGAGGAAAAACAATCCAAATTGTTGTATATGTTGAATATGATTGAAAGCTCATAAATGGCTATTAACATATTCGCACATGTACATCTTCCATTTTCTCTCCAAGACAATTCGAACATTGCAACATTAAATGATCCAAAAAGACAGCAACAAGTTTGTAACTTTTAGTATGAATAAATAACTGACTATTTGTGCTATCGTCTAGATATATTTATCTATTTTTATAACAAATTTAGTTTTATTATTACGTTAGATGATGAAGATGTGATTAGTTGTGAACTAATTTTGGGCTATTTTACATATGGGTAAGGAAAAATAACTGATAAAAACATCATGCCTATCAAAATAAAATTAATTATATGTATTAGATAGGATAGTAATTTATACGCAATAATATACAAGTATATCTTACATTATTTACGAACATACAAAATCTTTATTGTTGTGAATGACAAAAAGTTATTGTGTATAAATCACATTCCTATTATACATGGGGTATGAAGGTGTAATATTATGATGATGTTTTTTTAGTTGATTGATCTGTTTTGAGTTATACAGTTATTACTTTAGTGTAATTCATTCACTTATTTTATTGACTTTGGTTGGAACTATAACGAGTATTAAGATGTGGAGTACACACTTGTATAAGCGACAGTCAAGGGATTGCGCCCCCTTGCGAGGTCCTAGGGGCAGCGCTCCTAGCTGGGTCCACAGGGTGGAGCCCCTAGCTGTGGTTCCGCTGACATACTTGCGGGGTTCAAGGGACAGTGCCTCGAAACAAATATAAATTTCTAAGGTGGTTTGATGTAAAACTTTATTTTTTTGATATGTTAACTTTATTGAGAAAGCTTAACAGGTTTGGTACTTTAAAGACTCTTATATTGTTGTTAAGATAAGGTTGGTTAGTGTTGTGAATGTTATTGTCTTAACAACTTTGATGTTGTTAAGATAAGACATGTTGATGTTAAGGTTGTTGTCTTAGGAGCTTTAATGTTGTTAATATAAGGTTTCTATTAAGCTAACGACAATTTGAATCGGTTTAGTCAGTTGAATTGGAAGTTGATAATTCTTATCCATTTGATTTCTTTGGGAAAACAATATAGACATACACACAAATGAATTTATCAGTAAAAAAGTAATGTATTTATTTTGTATATTATTCCATAACACAAATTGGAAACCCGATTATGACAAAATTATTGTTATCGAAAAGTGATATAAACAAACACAAGAATATTCAAGGGAATTCTCTATTTCGTTTTTGTTTCTTAATCTTAATTTTTTTTTTCTAACATATACATGAATTGACATGACACACCACTAGATAGGCTTTGCTACGATGATCATGTAGATCACTTGATAAGTGAGTAATCAATCATCTAGAGAGTTTTATCTCTAAGCATAAAATATGTGGTGTCTTTGGTTCTCTTCTTATTGTTTGATTTGGATAGATGATTTTATTTGGTTATCTCCTTTTGGTACGTTAGCGCATAAACGTACAGTGAAAGGTGCGATCCTAGAGCTCACGTCCACAACGGTTACCAATAAGACATTATGGCCAAACTATCATAGGTAGTACGTGGAAAGAGTGAGCAAGTAGAAAAAAGGATGCAAGATCTTGCATTCTCTTGGAAAGGTAATATGATAAACGTATGAATATTATCAGGTTCCAATAAAAAATCAATATAATTAAAATAATATACGAAACAATATATATAATATACATATATCAAAACAACATCATTAAATACGAATGTGTGAGGGCATGACCTGACCTGCTTATTATAATTTAATGATTGTTGATGGATTAAAATATATGTGTTTGATAAAAAATAAAACAGATTTAGTAAGTCGCAAGTAAAATAATATTAATAGCTGAATGGGTGGTGGTATTTAATTAATTGTAATGAGTAGACTAAGAATTATTGTTTGAATTAGTAAATAATTATTTTCATAATAAAAGTCAGAAGAAGAGTTGGTAATGGTAATTGGGTGTTGCTCCAAGTGAAAGGAAGATATGAAGACGGTGACAACCTTCCTAAATATCCAATCCAATCCATCAAACTGGCTGGCATTTTCAAACATTTACCAAAACTATGGGTTGGATTGCATACTTAATGCATATTTCCAATTTTTCAAGACACTCAACATATATATATATATATATATATATATATATATATATATATATATATATATAGGGTCAGGTTCTATGGGGCACCTGTATGCATTGTGTACTTTGGGAACCTGTATGCACCGTTAGATCTTGAATTTTAATGGTTCAGATTGCAGTGGCAAAAGGGTAATTAACTTGAAAATGGGTGCGCGGGTGCATAAATTCTCGCGCACGGAAGGGCAAAATCGGAAGATGCTTGAATTCAGAAAATATTCTATCCGAAGCTAAACAAAGATGATGCATCTTCATCCAATTTATTGGATTTGTCTTCAAACACGATGCATCTTCATCCAATTCAATTTCAAACATGATGCATTTCGACCATATTCATCCTCGTCTTTGTTCCATCATTATGCATCACCAAAATCGTGATGCATTTCGGCCATATTCATCCTCGTCTTTGTTCTATCATTATGCATCACCAAAATCGTGATGCATTTCGACATTTAAACGTGTTAATTTCGTGATGCATCTCTGAAATTTAAACGTGTTTATTAACATCTTCAATGTATTCATCATTGTCGTGATGCATTGCTGTTGTGCATCATGTTTGAAACAACCAATATTTTATTTAGTTTCCTAAATAAATGATAAATATTAAATTAAATCTTATAATTTAACAATATTATTAAACATTCCCAAAATGCCCTTAATGCACCCTTTGTAAACAAGCAATGCATTTTTGGTTCTCATTTGGTTCCCGATGCATATGGTGCCCCATAGAAACCTCAATATATATATATATATATATATATATATATATATATATATATATATATATATATATATATATATATATATATATATATATATATATATATATATATATATATATAGAGTTCGAGAGAGTACCACCCAAATGCAGCGCACCAGAAGGTACCACCTTTAAAAAAACTTTTTAAAATTTTTTTTTTCATAAGCATGTTTTAATTAACATTATGAAGATCGTATGTAAATTTCACATACATTCACATCTCCTAGCTCCTAAAATATGATGTGAACACACGCTTACATAATTTTGAAGACATGTGAACGTGCATTTATGTGATGTGTGTTTTCATGCACTTAGAGTGTTCGGATTTGCGTGAAATTTACATATGATCTGTGTAATGTTAATTAGAACATGTTCATGAAAAAAATTTCAAAAAAATTACTTTTAAGGATGGTACCTTCTGGTGCGCTGCATTAGAGGTGGTACTCACTTGAACCTAAATCTATATATATATATATATATATATATATATATATATATATATATATATATATATATATATATATATATATATATATATATATATATATATGAATAATGAAATATCTTTTATATAGGTCTATGATGGTATACTTGTGATCTTATGTGATGTGCAACTCAATAACCCATCTTTCACTTTCCAGAAGTTGGTCAAATTTGTATTATTATATCTTTAAATTTAAAATTTATTTAATCTTCAAAAGTTACGGAAAATCCATCTTTAAAATTCATTTCTATTCCAACACACTTGTTTACAAATTTAAATATATGAAAAATTCTAACCATTCTTTGATTTTCACTTCAAAGAATTGATGCTCACCATGTTTCTTAAAGATGGATTTAAACTCCAGTAAATAAAATTGCTGCAAACTTTTCTTATGATCATATATATCATATAATAAAATCTCAAAAAGAGCTAGTCTGAAACGTTCACGTTTATTTAATCATTTTCTACTAATTTTTGGTGCATTCCACCATTAAAAAAACACAAGACAGTTTAAATATTTCTTAAAAAGGATAATTAATGGACCATAACTAAAGTACGCTATAAGATCTCAAAGTTACGAATATTACATACCTAAATACCATATGTATACTGCCCAGATGTATATCCAATCCAGAGTCTTAATTACATAAATAAGACATGCTACGAAAACCGTCTCTCTTTGATACCAAAAAGAGTCTTACCTATAAATCCCACTAAAACATGTGGGGACTCAGGCATCATGGCCTTGCCATGATCGACACCACCTGAAAATGTAATCCTTTTATATGGGACAAGTAATTTCTTAAGAATAATAGATTTAAAGACAAACAAAGCATATATAACCTGAGTTCAGATAAAGGGTCCCATAAGAATACACATCTTGGTGTGCGGTCTGCCCATCACGCAAGGGATACTGTGTGCGACCTGATTGTCACACTAAGTAGATAACACACGACATGTCTGTCGTGCGAACATCACAACATGTGGTATGTCCGTCATGTAATCACGTTGACTCGATTGGTGTGTGCTTTGCCACATGAAGAAGCAATATCACAATCTCAAATATTTATCATAACACGATGGTATGCATACTTGGAATATCACATAACATAAGGTTCATGACAAAGCAATTGAATCATATGGACCAATAACAAGTAATTTTGAAAGACAGCATGATAATAACAAATGAATAAGATACATGCCCAAAGTATGTCACATATGAATGTTTATAAAATCATAACAGTTACTCACATAATCTGCATATCAACATGCTCCAAAAGCCAATACTAAAATGAACTCTACGATAATCACCTGTGCATATAAAATTAAAACAACTACTCACTGCTCACATAATATGCATATCAATATGCTCTAAAAGCAAATACTGAATTGAATTCTACGATAATTGCCAATGTTAGTCAAAGTGTCTATAAGCCAATTATAGTCGTAATATCAGGTTATATTACACACATGCCAACATATTAGTTAATCTAAACCAAATAACCAAACAACTAACATGTAATTTTCTAAAACCATAGTCGGTTGTTAGGTTGCTATTGTTTGGTGAATGTATAAAACAAGTATTGTACTTCTAATTAAATTGTTCATCATTAGATTGCTAATTACATTATCATATTGTTTAGTAGCTAATGAAAATTTAGATGTTACATATTCGATTTTTAGATTGCTACACACACCAACACAACGAGTATTATATTTCTACGCTACTTTGTATGTAGTTTTTAATAAACCATATACTTAAATTTTGACAGTTATGAATTTAATATTATAGATCCATAAAAATAATTCAAATGAAAGAAAACTTACATACAAGCACTTCTATGATTATAATCCTTCTTTAAAATTATTTCTAACTACAATAAAAGTTAAAAATTAATTAAAATATTTATAAATATTATTACATTCAAATAAGATTTGATACATAAATCAATTAAATAAAAGAGAGATGCTAATAAGAGGTTAGTGTTCAACAAAATGCGGTATAGATATCTGAAGGTTAATAAGTGATATGTTAAACACTTTAAAACTTTAGATTTTGGGTATATTTGATAAAATTATTTATAGATTTGATCTAAAGGCTAGAGTTACAGGTTGAACTTTTTTAAGGGCTGAAACTATTTATTTGAGCTGAATATTTTTATTTGATAAAAATAGTTATTACTTTAGCTTATTATTTTAAATAATTACAAAAGTAATTTTTATCAAAAATTTTAAACTATTTTAGAAAACTACTTTAAATAGCTTTTGTTTTAAAAGCTTAACATTTTCATATTTTAATTAAATGGAATTTAATTTCAATTAAATGGAATTTATTTCATTTAACCACGAACGACGTATTAATCACCGGGGCTCACTGCTTCTGTGCTTCATGGTTAAAAAATATTTTTAGGGGTTGTTTGGTTCACTGGAATCCGAGGGAATTGGAGGGGAAAGGAATCCAATTCCAGTCAATTGATGTGTTTGGTTCAACACTAAAAATGAATTGGATTCCATTAAATTTGAAATTTTCCAATGAATGAAGGAAAATAACATTCCTTCACAAAATGGATGGAATTCAATTCCATTTCAAAACAGAAAGTGGTTGATTACAAAAATACTCCTTACGTTTAGCACACTACACTACACCATGTCTAGTCTTACCCCACCCACCCACCCTACCCCATACCCACCCTACCCTACCCTATCCCACCCACCTGCCCCAACCCTATCTTTGCTATCCAACCTACTCTTACCTACTACCCACCATACCTACCATTACCCACCCACCCACCCTACCCTATTCTACCCTACCCTATCCCACCCATCTCTAACCCACCTACCACAACCCTACCTATGTTATCCAACCTACTCTTACCTACTACCCACCATACCTACCCTTACCCACCTATCCATCCCTCATCCATCATACATTACCCACCCCACCCCAACCGTACCTACGCTATCCAACCTACTTTTACCTACTACCTACCCATACCCACCCTACCTAACCCTACCCCATCCACCTTTACCCACCTACCCATACCCTACCTATGTTATCCAACCTACTCTTACCTACTACCCACCATACCTACCCATCCCTCATCCACCCTACCCTACCCACCCTACCCCTATCCATCTCGTCTTATTCCTACCTTAGAGATTTATCCACTTCTACCAATCATCTCATCCTACCCTACCAACGAATTATGAAATTAGATTCCAATTTTATTTTTAGCCAACCAAACATGATTTGGATTCAGATTCAAATTCTTTGCAGATTCCAATTCCTTATCAGATTCCAATTCCTTTTAAAACATTCTGCGAACCAAACGCTACCTTATTCTTTCACACTCACGTAAGGTAATTTGAATTTGGGTTTAATTAAATATAGTTATATCAAAAGTGGTCCCTGAAAAATTCCAAAATTGTCATCTCAATGCCTAATCTTATTATCTTGTTTTATTCTGCCCTTCCATTATTCTTATTTGACTTTTTTTGTTTTTCACTCTCAAACAAACAGGTTCGCAGAATCCGCCTTTTAAATTGTAATCAACTTATGAGTTATGACATAACAAGCATACACAAATATTTGACCAACCATTCAGCCCACTATTGTAGATTTGCTGACCTAATTTGAAAATTTTCCAGTTTAGTCTATCCTATTAAATAAAAATTAATCAATTAAATCCTAATACATTTGTAAACGAAAAAAAGACTATGGTTTCGTCACTTGTGCATCAAAGCCTTAAAACACACAATACACCGTTATATTCACATCTCGTTTGGATGTTGATTTATTATGATTATGACAACCAACACTCATTATGCCACGTTCTTTTATCCACCCTTATCCAAAACAGACATAATCCAAACCACTCGTTGATACCCGTTCCTCTTGTCACAATATGATATCAAGTATCCACAATACTTTATGCGAAAACTTCATTGTGATGTAGGGAAGCACCATCCCAACTAAAGCTCTATATCAATCCAACAAACAAGCATGAAAAACAAAAACCATTTTATTCTAAAGAATAATCAAAATATTATTGTAACAAAGTTGTATCTATCTTTTTCTTTGTAATCAATTACTTTCAAATCATATATGTTCTAAGTAAGGATTGTATGCACATACATGCAGATGAATGCACACATATATATATATATATATATATATATATATATATATATATATATATATATATATATATATATATATATATATATATATATATAGGATTGGGTTCTTTTAAGAACCTTAAATAATGTGGGAACATAAGAACCAATTTCAGCCATTGGATAAATAAGATCAAGGGTGGATAATCAATGGCATTATTGTAAATATTTTCAAGTATGGTTGGGTCCACTAAGGGCAAATCAGTCATTTTTCCTCCTTCCTTTAATGCAACTTTTCAGAAAAGTTTCCATATTGTTGTCCTTTAATTAAACTATGTAATCATCAATGAGTTTGTCCTTAATTTTTCTTTTTCTTCCATTTTTTCCGGCAAGAAGAAGCTCGATTCCGTCGCCGGAAAACCATTTCGTTTTTTTTTATTTCACCTGAATCCATGGAGTCGATCGACACATTTCAACAGACCCCGTGTAATATTTTTCCAAATGGTTTTGCAGCCGATGAGGAGGTCGACGATTGTTTTTCTCCTAATCCAGGTCATGTTTATATTTGATTCGAGTATTCGTTGCTTTATTTAACGTTTTTCTTCTACGTAGAATATGTTGCATTCTACGTAGAATATGTTGCATTCTACGTAGAATATCTTCCATTCTACGTAGAATATGTTGCATTCTACGTAGAATATCTTGCATTCTACGTAGAATATCTTGCATTCTACGTAGAATATCTTGCATTCTATGTTGTCTGTAAATCTATATATATTTTTGTATTCTATGTTGTCTGAATAGAACTTCTATAAACATTTATAGATTTTAAATTTTTTAATCTGTATTCTACTCATATTTTATGTTATATTATGATGTTCATATTTTCTAGTCTATTTTATATTTTGAAATCGCAGAATCGGGTAAAGATGAAACGCTCAAGACATTGCTAAATGACGAGAGCTCTGAGCAAGACAATAGAAAAGGCACGACAAAAAAGATATATTCTACGTAGATTATTTTGTATTCTTTGTAGTTTTTTATAGATTGTCTGTAAATGTATATAGATTTTTGTATTCTATGTTGTTTGAATAGATCTTCAATAAACATTTATAGGTTTTGGATTTTTTAATCTGTATCTTCTCAGATTTTATGTTATCTTATGATGTTCATATTTTGTATCAGTGTAAATCTATATAGATATTCTCACATTTATAGTTTTTTACAGATTGTTTGCAAATTTATATAGATCTTAGGTAAGTGTCACATATTCTATATTGAATACCCCAATTCTACGCAGAATGTTCACATATTCTTTATAGAATACCACTAATCTAAGTAGATTGTTCACATTCTACGTAGATAGTTCACATATTCTACATAGAATATTGTTATTCTATGTAACTAGAATTGTTATACATTTTTTTTACATCATAGTTTTGAATCCATTGTTTTAATGCAATTTGTAAAAGATTCCATCATGGGCACCATTGATTGTGATTGTCGAATGTTCGATCGGATTGTGTTGCTTTGTATCTCCGTCATAGAATGTTGTATATTCACCATAGAATATTATGTTGACTCCATACAATATATTTTAATCTACATACAAAGTTGTATATTATTCATAGAAAAAAAAGGATGAATAGAAAAACTCTGGTGGTTTTTTTTGGAAGAAAAAAAAAGGATGAAGAGAAAAAAGAGAAGGGAATTAATTGTGTGTGGAAAAACGTGCAGCTCCTTTTTCAATGTTATACCCAATATACCCCTTACCCACCCATTTTTCCAACAAAAAAAACCCCTAAAGCATTCTTAATTTTAAAAATGCCATCTAACATCTAAGCCATTGATTTCATGAAATCAATGGATGAGATTAGTTCTTAGGTTCCCACATTATTTAAGGTTCTTAGAAGAACCCTCCCCTATATATATATATATATTTCTAGGAATTTTATCAAATACTAGGTTATTACCCATGTGTTACATGGGTTAATTTTAGAAATTGATATTTATATATATATGTATAATATAATAATTATATAAATAATAAAGTTTGCTTAATTTTAGTTAGTTACTTATTAAATTAATCCACATTAGATTTACATAGATTTGATTTGCTTTAAAATTTAAAAAAAATCAGTAAATAACGTGACAAAAGGAGAGAACGGCATGTGACAAATTAAATGAGAGCGTAACATATAACATTTAGTTACCCTTTCAATAGTATAGATAAATTATACATGTGTAAAATAAGGGGGTGTTTGGTTCACAGATTTTTTTCCTTGAGATTTGCATTTTTTCAAAGGATTTGCATTATGCAGCATTTGCATTTGTCAGGATTTTGTCAAAGAATCTACATTATCTTTTAGGAAAAATTTGTTAATCTGAAAAATGCAAGGTAACTGAGATTTAAAATCCTAGGGGGGAGGCTGGGATTTTAAATAACAAAGAAGGAAGGGATTTCAGAAATCCTGGGATTTCAAATCTTTACTGAAATCTGCGAACCAAACACAGGATTTTAAATGCAAATCCCAGGAAATCCCAAGAAATCCGCGAACCAAAGGCGCCTAAGTGGTAACATAATTTGGGGCAATGAGTATCATGTCTGTGATATATTTTGTTTCGATGAAATGGATGTAGGCCCACAATTTGAGCCCAAGCAGTATTACTTAATTTATTTAGAAGCACAATTTAAGACCGACCATGTGGATTCGTTGAAGTCAGATTGATCATTTTTGTGCATGTTTGTTTGGAAAATTCTGACCTCACGATCATAGCCTGGTACTTTGGATATAGAACATATAATGGAAATCGATTAAACCCACATTACGTCATTTTAACTTTGGAGTTCGAGTTAAATGATAATAAAAAGTAATTCAAATTATGAGTTTGATCTTGAACATAATGATCATAGTCTTATAGATATATTCAAGCTTTTTTTAAAAAACCAAAATCGAATCCTCTCGGACCAAACTCTAGCTTGAATCTTGAAAGTTTATTGAGTTGAACCTCAGTTAATCGAGTCAAGCTGAAGCTTGAGTTTGGTTCGACTCTTTTGCAGCCCTATACAGACACAAAGTTTTGGATCTTATTAAAGTAAATGGACCACCGATTTTGTGCCTAGTAGTCTTGTGTAATTGACTAATGGGCAATCGATGCATATCATACAAGCATAAATCTGTATCAACTCTTGTAAATTGTAAATAATTGGTTTTTATTAAAATCATTAATTTTCTTTTGAAAAAATTGGTAAAAGAAAATCAAAATCCATGTTAACAAAAACAACCTTGCTTGACCTTAAACTTCATCACAACCCAACCATTAAAACCGGGTCAACATTTCATGAAAAAAACTAATCAATGGATACAAACATTCAAAAACTTAAAATGCGAGATAAATTTAACACCCCCCCCCCCCCCCCCCCCCCCCCCCCAACAAAACAAAAAAAATGTTAAAAATATTATTATTCTTTTTTTTTTTTACAATTTAAGTGCAACAAGATATCAATACAGAGATTTTGTATGTTTATCCATTACCTATTACTAAATTTCTTTACAAGATCAACAAAGTCATATCGACGCGCAGCCCACAAACCAGTCCAACACAAAAACCATAACCATAGTTACTCGAAGCCTCGTAAGGAATAGATGGATGCAAGTTTGGAGAAGAAACCAGACTCCCAACTGTTTTCTTGAGCAATTTGGTGCTATTTGAGCAGGATCAACTTATGATGCTCTGCTAGATTTTATTTCAAGAAAATTAGAGAGGTCTCTTAAGTGCCTGGAGAAGCATTGCCGGTTGTACTTGACAGAATGATGAATGCACAAACAACAGAAAGTGAAAACACAGACACCCAAGTATTTTCTGTGTACATTTCAATGGCGTCTGTGAAAGAAAAACGAGTCCGACTCTCTGCCCAGTTTCTTATTCTATCTGCCTCTGCCGCATATAATGCTCGTCCCTGCAACATTCACTGGTTTTTCAAGACTTATATCTTCCGATAAAATTATGTAAAGTTTGAAACTTTGCCAGGTAAATGGAGCTAAAAGGCATGTATATGGAACTAAAATGACAAAGGGGTTCAAGATTTCCGATTTACCTCATCATCAAACCATCGTTTACGTCTTAACCAGGCTGTGACCAAAGCAAGCAAAATTCTTGGAGGGGTCAAGTAATTTATCGCTTTACCATTTCCTTTCACAACCCGCATCCGTGGGACCAATGTTCTAGCGACCGTCTCCGGTAACTCACAGATTATGTTAAACATTTGCTTGTTCTGAATGCTTGATCCACTGCGCCCCAACACAACGAAGCTTTTTAGTACTTGATAGAGTACTCTTAGGCCCCGTTTGTCTCGTGGAATGGAATTTAAATTATAATATATCTTATGTTTACGGGTTGAGGTATGGAATGATGTGAAAGGTTGGAAAAAAACATGGGTTGTGCAATTAGGAATCTTAATTCCATTGCAAACAGTTAGGAATGATGAATTCTTAATCCATAGAATTTGATGGAATGTGAACAAGATGTCATTTATTAGAAATCAAACACGCTATAAATATATTTCTGTTCCTTCAAATTCCATTCCGTGAGCCAAACGGGGCCTTAGTCTCATCAAACCAACACAATGAAACTCATGTACCTCAACAGCAAGTCGGTCAGAACCATGCCTGGAGAGGCCGTATGGATTCCAACTTTAGACTTTTTACATTCTTTCAATAAAGATGACTGAAGTTGTCTAAGACCACATTTTGTTGACCCATAGCTACGGTAAACAATAAAATATAAAAGATAACAATAATCATCAACACAATCAAAAACAAATGCCAGAGTTAAAGATCTTGAAAACGAAGACATCAAAAAAAATCTTTAAGGGTTAGAACAAGAGCTTACACAGCGGTCAAAGGGGTGCTTGATCCACCAGAGCCAGCACCGTCCATATTAAAAATATGACCTCCTCTATGCTGGTTATCCATGATACGCATCGCTTCACGCGTGCAAAGAATAGATCCAACCAAATTTGTAGAAACAATCTACTCATACATGAAAGGAACAGATCAATTTGAGTAAAGAAAAAGACAATAAATGTCTTTGAAAAGACATCAAGTTATCGAGAAAATACAAATAAAGGGGGGGAATGAACCTGTTGTATATCTTCATCACTAAACTGTAATAATGGTCTAAAACCTTTGTTTGTCCCAGCATTGTTAATCTGCATGCAGGTTAATGGAGATTGGCAAGAAAGAATTAGCTATAGAAAAAGTAATGCATATATATTATTCAATAACTACGTTGAAACAGATTATAAAACATCAAACCAATACCACTGAAAATTTAAATGTCAACTGCTCACCCAAATGTCAATGGGACCAAATTCGTTGACAGCAAAGTTAGCCAAGTTTCTAACATCATCAGGGTCACAGACATCACAAGAAGTGCCTACCACTTTTGCATGTGCTAGTTTTTTTGTTGTGGTTACAGAAACTTCTTGTAGATTCTCCTCGAGCTCTTTAATTGTCATGTTAACAGATTCTTTGCTGTTCTTAGAAAAGATAACGAAAAAACAAGTATTGATTAACATCGTAAATATAGAATTGATGGCTTGAAATTATTGGTTACAAAAAAGTTACCTTCTTGAAGCAATAACCACACGGTCGCCAGAAAGTAGAAACTCACGGGCAAGAGCTTTTCCAAGTCCTCTAGTGCTGTACCAAGCAAGTATGTATTTCAAAGCATAATCATATTCATATATGGTTCAAGAACATGACTAACGTAGAGTTCAATATTTTGTATGTGCCACTAAAGTTGATACATTTATATTTTTGGAACATAAAAGGTTCCTGCTGAAAGGGTAAGAGAGAGGGGGGAGGTAGGAGTCTTTGTATGCAGTCATTTCCTTGCATTTCATGATGCTAATTTTATAGGATGGTATGCTCTCTCTATCCCAATAGAATAGCACAATTTTAAAGACATATGTTTAATTATCTATTAAATGGCAAGGCATTATGATTAATAAACCAATATACTCAGCTTTTTGTGGGTAAATAGGTAACAATAACTTCATAACTCTCCAAATACTTAAGGTTGAACACACATAATAGCGACATACTGTAGGCCAACTCCCTTTTAGGCAATGTAAATTTACATAAAATACAACATACTCTAATTTTATTCTAGTTTTGCTAAGCCAAGGATACAATTTGGTTTGAGCATCAAATTGCACCACAACACACCATGAAATACAGAAATCATTATTAGTGAATGAAAATTTATAGCATGGTGCTATTATATATAAAAAATGACAAAGGTACATTGGTTAAAATAAAGGTGATTAAAGTATGTTGCTATTGTGCATAGAAAGGTATTACATTATGTGCATTAAACCCAAGATGAAAATAATTCAATTTAGGGACATCCCATTACGAAAACTTTGTAGTTTTCCATGGGATGGCAGAGTATCTTGGACTATTTTGCACCTAATAGCACTCCAGAAAATCATCATATTAAATTCACATATGTCATAGAGTAGCAATGAGCTTTCACTTTTGATCCATTACATGTAACATGTTACTGTCTTAGGCATCGAACTTAGAAAAACTGTCCCATTGTATGCAACAGACATTTTTTTACACCTAGGTGACTAGGTCAGTGATCATTTATGATAAAAATATAACCAATTAAATAGAGAATATTGAATTACAACGGTGAAACAGTTTTACTAAGTCAAATGACACGGGGCGAGACAAAAAAACAACAGAAGACAATACATTTTCCCTTTGTAAAGAAATATTAATGGAACATAGCAAGTAACATCCTCTCAGTTCGAATAGCAGTATACAACCAAATCATCAAGATATCAAGAATCCAAAGCATTAGTAGAGACAAGTACCTTCCGGTTATGACCACATTTCGGGGACCAGCACGACTGACTTCATCCAAAACCATGTTGGAACCAATCATGGTTCCAATTATAATGCCTCCAAGCCAACTATACCACATCAAATCGTTCATTTGACCATCTCCACCTTCATATAAAACATAAGTTAATATCACAATCTTTCAAACATGACCTAGAATCTGGTTTTAAACAAGATTCATTGTGCTTATCAACAAACCTGACAAATAGAATCCAATTGACAAAACAACCCCCGTGCTCATCATGGTCACAATATATCTCCCAAAATGAAGAGCAATCTACACATTATTAGAAAAAAGAGATTAAAAATACTCCAATAGCATATCATCATACCCAATAGTTACCTTCCCCTTGAAGGCTTGAAGTAACCTTCAAAACGAGCTCCTCTTGAACAAAAAATTAAGTAAAAAAAAAAAAAAAAGTTAAACTACTTGAATGGGGTCAGAGATCCATTTCCAAGGTTAAGTGGTGTTTGGACGTACGTGCGATTTCAAAATAATTATTGCGAGTTTGCAACTGGAAGAATCGGTATCAAAAACAGATGTGCTCAAAGTTAGGTAATTTTACATTCATCTCCTAATCAATTTTCTTAGGGTACCTTTTTTTCCAAATCTAATTAATATAACCCTATACAGCTAGAAAATGAAAATTATAGAAGTTTTTTTTTTTTTTTTGGCAAACACTATTACGGCTTTCAAGTAGTAAAAAGTAATTTAAATACACAGTTCTCTGGTGCTATTTTCTCTTTAGAAGGCATTTAGACAATTACATTAAACACATTGACAGGTTGAATCATAATCCAATCTTCAAGAACCAAATGGTATTTTCTTGTGGCATAAGATTTGATCGACTATTTATCCATCAAACACGGTTATCCTTTGTGATCATTATCGGCGTGATTGTCGATCAAACGAATTCTATTGTATATGTGTGAACAACATGGTAAGTTTATAAGATGATGACTTATGAAATTGAATACTAATACTATTGTAACAAGTTAATTTGAGTCATTGTTACTAAAATCAACAATTAAAAGATAATAAATTCATAACTCCCCTACATGAAGCAATCATATAAATAATCTATAAAAGTAAATATATTAACAAAAGATTCAATTTGCAACAAATCACATAACCAAAGACAAATAAATCAATCATGTAAAATGAACGCATAAAAAAAATGAATTAATCATATGGATAATCTAATTTAAACCTAAATGTACTAATAAATAAAACATCTATTGCTTACGAATCGAGTGGAAGATAAATTGAAGAACTAACCCTTGCCAAATTCTCCTCCAATTTCTCGACTGAATTATCCCTGGATAAAATCAAAGATTTAACAGCTTCCAATAACTTATTACCTTTTACCTTAAAATTCCCAAAACTTATTTTAGTGGCTTTATCTTTTTCGTCATCATCTGTCCTAAACGACCTACATGGTTGCACACATAACCCACGTCTAGAAACTGGCATGGAGTCCCAGAAAACTGATCTCCGGCAGAAACCCAGTTGGAGAGGCGGCGATTGGGTGCTTCTGTGAAGGCGAATTGTAGGAACTGTCGCCATTCCCGGAGTGGGTATGTTGAGGTTCTAGAGGTTTCTTAAAGAAAAAGTGCAAAGAGATCTAGTTCTTCATTCTTGTGAGGGGAAAGTGGTGGTGGGGTTTACTACATTCATTTGATTTAGTAGGAATTCAGAAAATAAAAGTAGAAATTAAGATGGAAGAGTGTGATGACCACACACGTTACAAGAACCTCATCTGGACCCGGTGGTGTTTGGCCGTTTGGATCTTGCTTCAAGTTACCAAAATGCCCTTGTAATTGGCGCCAAGGTTTTGACACCACTTGTTAACATGAGGGCATCCTCGTCTAATCATTTTCTTGGAAATCAAACCATAATCTTCATGCATATATTCATCTATATCTAACTTATGACAAATTGCAGTATTATTATTATATATTTTTTGATAATTAGTATTTATAAGTTCTAACATACTATTTATATAACTATTATTTATTAAAAGTTATATACGCAATAGGTGGTTCATAAACTAGAAACTAAAAAAATGGTTAAAGACACAAGTAATTAATTTTGTTACATGACTTTTGTTTTAATTTGTCAAGTTATGTAATTTATCAAAATTAAATTAAATTTAAACTAAATCCAGTCAATTCTATTTTAATTTAATCTAAGTAATCCAATAAATTTAAATTATTATAATTATTTTATACATCTTTGTTGTTTTTTAATTCAAGCCATTTGATACATGTGTATCTAACCTAATTTTATAATAACAATCTAAAGTGGTCAAATAAGTTATGTTTCTATTTGTTCTTATTCTAAAAAAAATATTGTAAAACGTGATTGTAGATATAAGAATGAAATAATTGAAAATTTGATCTATAATCAAGATGAATTCATAACAAAATATTAATGTGTTCATGTACTATTGATTATTCAAAGTTTGGTCATCTGTATCAAGTGTTGAAGAGATCTTAAAAGATTGAATAATCGAGTCCTAATCTGAACAAATATATAGATTTAAGAATAAGTTTAGATGGATGTGTGACTTTTGTCGTAAATATTAAGATAAATACGTTAGAAAATGGAAAAGCAGATAGCGTATAAGAGATGGGTTCGTGGTCCACTTAGTAGGTTAAGATGGGACTTGGAGTAGGGTGCGACAAGGGTTTAGTTTGGGACACATCATCAACAAAATATTTGTCTTATCAATTTTTATATATATCATGCATCGATCTTCATCTTCGATTCATATTATGTAACAACGTCTGTCTCATGGTTTTTATATACTTAAAAGCATATATTGGGATTTCTTTAAATATTCAATAAATGGGTTATTGTTAACAAAATCTACATAAATACCAACCTACATAAATAAAAATGTCCATTTTAATGTAAACCAAAAATGGAAAGAAAAGTATAGAAGCAATTATGGCAGGTATATATGATGATGATGATGATATATGATTGCTTCAAGCAAGTGCTATCTTTTTGAATTGTGTCTTATACTCCTTAACCAACACCATCTATATCTTTCTAAGTTGTTTCTTTTACTCCTTAGCCAATAAAAATAATAAAATATATGTGTTAAACTTCCTTTTTTTTTGGATAATAGTGATATTATAATATCCGGTCATTTGATCAGCTAGTTAAGCCTACTACATGACTACATGAGTCTTATGATTACATGCACTTTAATTCTACAAAAGTTTCCCTTAGGACATCGCGTATACCTCCCTCGTCCGACAAAAATGGGTGAGTTGGTCTTGGTACCGATTGCAAATACCGTCCATCACATATCTTTAAATAATAATTCTTTCAAATAGCTACTCTCCTCCCGATTTGGTATCCATCTCGCCTGATTATTCTTTCCTTACAATTGTCCTTTTCTCTCTCTCAAATTTTAAATAATGACTATAGTGAGATGAGTGGATGAGAAAAGGAATATGATGTGATACTGAGATGACAATTGGGAGCGACCGGGAGCAGAGAAGTACTATGTGACATCCTACACTGGTGGGTAAGAGAAAACAAGAGACATTTATAAGATTGAGGTAATTATCTCATAACAATGCGAGTTTGGGATGAAAACAAGATCGTGAGGCACTGTATTAGGCCGACTAAAATGAATAATATCTTGTCTCAAAAGACTTGGGTTGTTACAAGGTGTCAGAGTCGTCTAGATAGATGAGAGAAACTAAGAGACGTGTTTTGGGATGAAAACAAAACCGTGAGTCATTGTGGGCTTGAACCGTTACATACTCCCCATACTTTTAAGAAAATGAACCGGTGTAATCCTTTTTGCTTTTGGAGTAAATCAAAGGGTCGTAGTATAAGGCTCCTTTTGAAAATAAATATATAATTCAAACCTAATTGAGTCACTAGGTTATTACCCATGTATTGCATGAGTTAATTTTAGAAATTGATATTTATATGTGTGTATAATGTAATAATTATATGAATAATAAAGTTTCTTAATTTTAGTTAGTTAATTATTAAATTAATCCATGTTAGATTTATATAGATTTGATTTGCTTTAAAATTTAAAAATAAAATCAGTAAATGACGTGACAAAAGAAGAGAACGACATGTGACAAATCAAATGAGAGCATGTCATGTGACATTTATTTACTATTTTAATAGTATAGATAGATTGGTTGTGGCAATAAAGATTGTACTTGGTTTTCTAGCATCTGTGACACCTCACCTTAGTGGATGAGAGAATCCAAATGACAAGTTTTGGGGTGAAAACAAAATCGTGAAATATCGTGTTAGGGTTGTTAAAGCAAAAACACAAACGCTTATTCGAAATTATATACTTTTGATCCTAAATTTTTTTTCCTGATTGTTTAAGTTCCTAAATTACTTATTCAGAAGTTTTCTGGGATGGTTGAAGCATCTCAGTTATGTCCCTAAACTTTTTTCTGATTGTTTAAGTCTTTAAACTATTTATTCAAAAGTATATATTTTTGTCTGATCATCGGATTAGTCGGTTAAACACAACTAATAAGACAAAAATTTCAAGGACTTAATCGTTAAAATATGAAAAGATGATGAGTTTTTTTTCCCACATTAATTAAGTGAAAAAACTAATATTTTGTTTAGTAGCGATTAAATATACATTTTTATCACGACAAAAATAATTTAAAGAATTAAACAATAAAAAAGTTATACGAATTTAATGGCGAAAATAAAAAAAATTGATGGGGTTTAATTTTAAAAATATATATTTTTTTTTTTTGACTAAACACAAGATAACAGACTAGTAAGATATGAAATTGAAATGAGAATAATAAAAAAAAGGTACGTGGCATTTCAAAATTTCCATCCCTATGGCTTAAAAATTTGTGTGAAAAGAAAAAAAGAAATATATTAAAAAAAAACGAAGCAACAGAAAAATATCGTCGTCTTTATCAGTCTATAATCCTGAGAGAGGAGTAGAAGCAGGAGGAGAGGAACAATGGTCTCTACTTCTCTCTCGATATTATCTTCTTCAACCCTCCCTTCTCCTTCTCCTTCTTCTTCTTCTTCTCCTTTTGATTCCCCTTACTTCTACAACTTTAGGCGCAAAACCCCCAGAATTTCATCCACCAATCTTCCCCAATTCCGTCCTATTACGCAGTCTTTATATTTCGAAGAAGATGGCGGCTCCCCCGACCGATTTTTACAAAACAATTCCATTGCAGATTACATGAGGTTCAAGAAAGGGGATTCCCGTGAACTGCAAACCGCCGTTGTTACTTACCGCAAGAGATTCCCTTGGTCTCTTCTCCAACCCTTTCTTCAGGTTAGTCTTTTCAATTGATTTCTTATTCATGTTTGATTAAGGATACGGATTGCATTCCTTCCCTTGATTTCGACTTTTCTTTTGCTTTTCTAGGTTGATTTGGTTTCGACTATCCACATTGCAGACAAAGAGTAAGTTTAGCTACTAAAACCAAATTCAAATCAATATCTGATCCAATTCAATGCCCACTCTATTGTTCATGCTTCTACTACCTGTATCATGTATTCTTGTTCTGCAAAGTTAAATTTTTGTTTTTGTATTGCTCACTCTGTGAAATTTATCAGATAGAGCATAGGACTGCATTGACTGATGTTGTAAATAAGTTCCATATGGAAAAAAAAAAAACAAATAAAAAACTATTAGGAGGTTAGAAAGATGAAAATGAAAGCAGAAACCCTTCATATAATGTTAGAACAATGAACCTGCAAAGCTTTTGAATTCCCATAGATGAGAAAAGAGTAGCCTGCTCCTCTTGTATCTTTTGTGGGAGGGGAGATCATTTCAGTTTTGAAAACAAAGGTGCAAAGAGATTGATTGAGTCGGTAGCTAGGATTAGTTGTAATACTTGTATTCTTCTTGGAATGTTATTCAATAGTTAAACATTATTCTTGCATGCTTTGGATATTTGAAAGACAAGAGCCTGAATTCTGGTTCTATATGGTGGATGGAGATTGGTTAACATTTTAATTGTCATTGTGGACACTTTGTTTCTAAACAACTAACATATATGCAAGATGCTAGTTTATATGATAAAATGCCATGAACAGGTACTTTGCAACCCTACAAAAGGAACTCGAGTCCTACGATTGTGTGCTTTATGAAATGGTGGCTAGCAGGGAAAGTTTAGAAAACCGAAGAAATCCTTCAGCTGTTAGAAAACTCACAAACTCACAGTCCCGGGGTTTTAATGTCATAGGGTTCATCCAACGCCAAATGGCTAAACTCCTCATGCTGGATTTCCAATTGGACTGTCTTGACTACGAGCCTGATAATTGGTACCATGCTGATCTTGACTTTGAAACCTTCAAGTTACTTCAGGTGCTAATTTCTTTCTTCTTAATTTTTTTTCCAATTCTGTAATTTAAATCAGTTGCATCTTTTTTTGGAGATTTTGATACGATCAAGAGTATAATTCATAATTCCTGAAGATCTTTGTTAATTTATTTTCATAAAAGTGGTGCTTGACTGTTACTAGGAGAAATTAAATTTCTCATTGTTTCATCTATTCCAGCTTGAAAAAGGCGAGAGCTTTTTTACCTTTGCAAGAGATATGACTCTTAGGTCAACGAGAGCATTGGTGCAAGCCACTTCCATCCCGGAAGAACTTGGTCCATGGAGATCTAAACTATTGTGGGCCTCCCGCGTGCTACCCATGCCTCTTGTGGGACTTGTTTTCATTAGCAGCCTTTGTGCGGATGTGGGTAACGAGCCTGCTGATTATCCAGAGCTAGAGGCGTTATCACGGCTTGATTTTGGTGCTGCAATGAAAGTCTTTTTGGCAAAAAGACTAACATCCGAGTAAGTCTTTTACAATATTCCATTGAATTTCAATGTTTGACTTTCTATGTAGTGTTATGTTGACTACTAGCCAAACACCTACAATGTCCTTCCATAGAAACAAAATTTAAATAATCTTGATGACACAAATATGCAATTGTATCTTCCCTAATAAAGAGAAGTGTTTCAGTTTCACACAGGTAACAGCAGATGTAGAGGAGAAATCAGTCATAATAGGTGAAAGGAACAGGGCTGCAACAGAAGCACTCCAAAGAGCAATGAACAAGGGCCATAACAAGATTGCCATATTATACGGTGGTGGCCACATGCCGGACTTGGGAAGGAGGTTAAAAGACGAATTTGATCTTGTCCCTTCTCGGGTTCAATGGGTAACAGCATGGTCAATCAAGAACCGAAATCTAGCAAGCGATTCTCTACCTTTCTTGTCAAAACTGGCAGAAGTTTCAGGTTGGCCACTAAATCGGTATCAAACTCTGGCATTGCTTATATTTTCATCTGTTCTTGCATTGGATCTGTGGTTCTGGGAACTTTTTTTTGGGAATACAGTCAACTTTATTACAGAAGTTGCATCTGATGCTCTTCAATATGTTGATAATTATAATTTAAACTAATTCAACACCATGCTGTTTATGAGGTCCCTGTATAATGTGAATAATTCAAAGATTTTTATCATTTTATTTTAGGGGATAGAATTCAGTTCATAATTGTACTCTCTGTAACCTTGAATTATAATATTCTATTCTAGATGTTATGTATTAACTGTAGTGTTTTATACTTTTACAGAAAAGATTAAAGTTAAATCTTCATTCATTTTATTTTGATTAATGGGTAACTTGGTTTCGAACTAGTTGACTTTTAAAGATTTTGCAGTAGCCCTCCCAATCCCTATTCATGCATTCACTGATATGTTTGCGTTAAAGCGTGGCTGAAGTTATTTTACAGAACCTTCCCTTACTCGGTTACTCTCATCCAAGCTTATCAGAACTGCTATTCATGTAAAAAAATGTATAAAAGTTCAAGAATACTTTGAATGATGAACATGTAGAAAAAGGGTGATGCTAAAGAGACACCTTAATAGGATGTAATCATCCCTTTTGCTCTATTCATTTTATAGGCATTGATTGATAGAAGTTAGTTGGTGAGTTTTTATTAGTTGATACGACTTCATCTATCCTCTTTCTCTAGGTATAGAGTTGTCTTTTTGGTAAATTTAGGTGTCTTTTTAGACAACCCCGTTGAAAAAAGGGTTCACCATTCTTCAAGTTGGTTGAATTTCTTCTGCTCAGATCAACACATTAATCCTTGGGTTGCTATCAATTTTAGATGTGATATCAAGTTCTGAAAGCATGATTCAGAAACTATGGTCCAAGATTTCCTCCAGGCCTATAATAACAGTGATAAGCTACATACCTACCCATAATAGATTATTAGATTTTCAACAATCCTATGAACCCACAACAAATTTAAAAACTTATGTATAAAACATATATTAAACTAGGAAGGTAAATTCCAAGAGATCTGATTATATAAAATTTAGATTACAAGTTCAATAAGTATGCACATTTTATAAGTCAAACTAATGGAAAAGCTCACATAACCATATTTTTTTCTCTAGTATGCAACAATCGTAAACCTTCTTAATAATTGTATCATATAATAATGTTGGTACCTCATTAGGCTTCGTATTATATGAATAATACTTGAAACAAATGATAAAAATCTAATTATTACGTCTTCAATTTGGTCCAATCAAAAGGATAGACAACTTCCGGTAAATGTAACAACGAATTAGTTTGAATGAATCAAGACAACGGGTTTACCCGTCGGAGGCAATTTGAAATTTAGATGGAGAAAGTAAGTCTTGGGGTAAAGACGTAGTTTGGAAGCCGGAATAGAATAGTTTGTCATTAAAAAAAAAAGAAAAAGAAAAAAAAATACAAATACCATTACATAAACCGGTATTTAAATTGATTAACTAAAAACGATGACAACTCCTATTTTTAATATGTTTTCACGATAATCTTCATATTGTGACAGTTATTGTTATTAACTGTTAAATTGCAAAATCATAAGAATAAACTTAGCGGTTAACATTTAGGATTTTTTTAAAAGGTCAAAGCTTTATTAATCTTATAGATTTTAATTCTTTGGGGGGTTTTTCTTTAAAGAAGATTGTTAATTGACAGTCGTCCATCACTGCCATTGTTGTCATCTCTGGTTCAAATAGAGATTATATAAACAAAACAATGACACATAAAAAAGAAAGAAAGAAACCCCAAAAGCAAAACATTCAAATATCATAAAGTGTCACTTTATAATGATAAAACTTAAGATAAATTGTAAAGTCATACAATAGTAACATAGTTTTGAAAATTTATCAATATGGTACGTCTACATTTTTAATTGTCGATATGGTACATGTATTTCAATTTTTCATATCGATATGACTATATTTGTAATAGACCCTTGTTTTTCATACCAATTAGAACCCTGTTTCGTATGTAAAAACCAGGCTCTATTATGTAGAATATCATATCGATACGAAAAATTGAAGTACACGTACCATGTAGACAATTAAAAAAGTAGACGTACCATATCGATACATTTTCAAAAGTAGGTTGCTATTGCAAGACCTTAACTCATAAATTAAAGCCCAAAGTTAGGGCCTAATATTTTGTAATATTCACAAAAAAACAAATTCAACAATTTATTAAATAGCAATATACATCATAAAAACATGTAACCTAACATGGTATTTGTTTTAAGTCAGCACAAGAGTGTTTGGATAGGAAAGTGTCAAATGAAGAATTGATGGATTCAAGATCTCCCTTATCTTTCTTCATGATTAGCACCACCTATTTTGGTTGTTATTTGAGGGTACTATCCATGATGCATTTGGTACAATACCAGTAATAGAAATCCCAAGAGATTGTATGAGACAGTACCTTTTGACATTTTATGTTAGTTTTTATTTTCAAATTTCCATCAAAGATTCTTCTTAAACCACTTTTATCTTCAGAGCATCTACCAATTCTAATGTCTACATTAAATATATTTTATAAATCATTATTGATATTACATAGGTAATTGGTAAATAATGGTGGTAGTTCTGGCCCATACAAGCAAACGAGTTGAACGGGTAGCGATCAAAAGATAAAAATTTAACATAATTTTGTAATTTTTTTCAAAAAACAATTTGTTTAATACATCATTTTGTAGAATTTTATTTTTTTAAAAATTAATGTTCTAGCTTACTTAAAGGTCATTTTGATCATTTCGCCTGTTTGACTCGTTGGATCGAAATGGCCACACCTATTGGTAAATATGCAAATCTATCAAATCGAATGTGTAATTAAATATATTTTATAAATCATTATTGATGTTACATAGGTCATTGGTAAATACGCAAGTTAGCTTCACTACAACAAACTAGGTCTGTTAGGACGCAAACAAACATCTTATTAAAATACTTATTAGGCCTTTTAATTTTATAGGATCAATACAATCTTTGTTCTATGTAAAAGTGCTACAATAGATTGATGGAACGAAGTTAGGCATCCTAATAAGTGTTACAATTATGAAACTGATTTTATGTACCTATAAAAGATTTTATACACCATTAATAGCATACAAAAAAATTATAATATGGGACGCTTTATGATGTCATGTTTATTTAGCGTTGCATCAAAAAAAATAGAAATGTGTGTCCCAACAAATGATTTTATATGACAAAAATCAATTCAATTTTAACATCTTATAAAGAAAGTATAAAGTGTTTTATTATAGTATTTATTAGAGAACTTGTGTAACACCCACATTTCTCACACAAATGCCACGTCATTAATTAATCATAAGTGGCAATATCGCAAACATCTCAGAGTACACATGTCACAGGATTAGCGGAAAATCACTATTAATAAAAACTTTAACACGAAGGTCACGTACATCATCTCATAAACTAACACTGGCACACATACACAACTGATTACTGTTAACATACATACGAAGATCAGATCTAACAGTTCCAAGGTTATTATCAACAAAACAGTCAACGCACGCAACTCTAACTGCCCCAATCTCTACTTCGGCTGCTGCGGCTGTGGCTGCGGCCCCACGGTATGACTACCTGACACACACAGAAGACTCGAAAACATAAGCTGGACAGCTCGTGAGTACGCGAGGGTTAGACGCTGCAGGTAAGCACATAAAGCATACACAACACACATATCTCGGCACACATATGCAACTCGATGCATAACACATATCTCTGCTCAAAAAGGGGACCACGTTCCCCAGCTAACAGGCCGCACACAGCAGCGGTTAGCTACTCAATAGGCACAGGAGCGACCTGGCAATATCACTGCCGTATATATACAGCCTCATATCTCGTGACTGGTTAGGGACAGTCAGCCTGCGTGATCACATATCGCGGACACCTGCAATTCAAACACATATAGCACGTATAGGGTAGAGAAGCTCATACCTGCGCCGTATCTCTGTCTCATATACACATATCACATCACATAACTGACTCGTAAAAGACTACGCGCGATTTGTAAAAGAACTCGAGTACTCACCGACTACCCGAAACTTGGTTCGAAACTCGGAATTCTCAATGCGGCTCGGCACGTGATCGGCTAAAACCTGTAATCGTCACGAATTCTCCACGTTAACACAACTCAATAACCATGTAATTCAGGTCAAGCATAACTATCGCAATTAACATAAACCCGAGACACAATCCCGGATAATTAACCGATCCCCGAAACCCTTCTACGGAATTCCCAACGAGACTCAAAACCCCAAACAATTCAGTCCGACAATATCCCGAAGGAAGTCGACACACTAATCACCCCAAACCTCCCCGAATGCATCAAGTCGGATTTCTCCAGCAGGCTGCGGCTCGCGCCGCTAAGCCCCCTGCACTCGCGCCGCGCCCAATTCCTTCTGCGCGTCGCGCCGCGGCCCCCTGCGCGTCGCGCCGCTACCAGCCGACTGTTCGCAGACTTGCTCTTCGATAACCATGGCCGAACCAAGGGGTTTTAACCCCTCCACACATAACTTCAGCAGCAAAATCACACAAAACTCATACATAAACAACCCATATACTTACAGAAACCAATTTCACATATAATCCATACATATCTCAAGGACTTAGCCATCAAAACCGTAAAATCTTACCTTTGAAGTCTCAAGAACACAAGGAAGATGAACAAGAAGCAAAACACAGCTTGAATTCCACCCCTTGGCTTCACTTTTGGCTTTGAATCTCAATTGAAACTCCAGAATATTACACACACACTTTAGGGTAAGTTCTTCAAAGTTGATAAGGAGAAGAGAATAAAAGGGGACTCAATATATGTACGTCTCTATCCTTAATCCGGCTCCGAACCCACTAACCCGGACCCGATATCACTTTTTCATAATTTATATCATTAAGACCCACTTTATTCCACGATCTGAAGGAGATAATTAATCCGCTAATTATTAGCTCGGAGACACGTATCACTCGCTTTTGACACGTTAAATCCACGAAACGGAATTTAATTGGAACACGCAATAATTATTAAAGTAATGAGCCAATAAATTAAATCCACGTACCAGGCTCAAATCCGGGATGTTACAAATCCTCTCCTCTTAAAAAGATTCCGTCCCGGAATCTAGCTCGGACTCGGGAATAGCTGCGGATATCGGTTCCTCATCTCGGCCTCGGGTTCCCAGGTGGCACTAGTACCCTTATGATGCCTCCACTGAACGAGTACTAGCGCAATCTCTTTATTTCGCAATCTCTTCACTTTACGATCGGTAATCGCCTCAGGCTGCTCGACATATCTCAGGTGATTATCCACGGTTATCTCAGATAACGGCACAAACTGATCATCCTTGGCAAAACACTTCCTCAGATGACTCACATGAAATGTATCGTGGACTCCGGCCAATTCGGGAGGCAATCTCAGTCTATAAGCCTGATCTCGGACTCTGGCGATGATCTCGAACGGACCGATGTACCGCGGACTCAGCTTACCTCGATGCCTGAATCTGATAACTCCCTTCCACGGCGACACTTTCAATATCATGCGATCCCCAACACTGAACTCGAGCTCATTCAGACGACGATCGGCATAACTTTTCTGCCGGCTCTGTGCTACTCTCATATGCTCGCGGATAACCGCCACTTTATCACTCGTCTCCTGTAACAACTCGGGCCCACTGATAGGTCGCTCGCCGACCTCGCCCCAACACACAGGGGTTAGGCACTTACGCCCATACAGTGCCTCAAATGGAGCCATCTTGATGGAGGAATGGTAGCTGTTGTTATACGCAAACTCGACTAACGGCAAGTGAACGTCCCAACCACCACTAAAATCGATCGCACAAGCTCGGAGCATATCCTCGAGAGTCTGATTCGTCCGCTCTGTCTGCCCGTCCGTCTGAGGTCTGTACGCGGTACTCAGCTGAACTCTCGTCCCCAATTCGCGCTGAAAGCTCTGCCAGAACCTCGAAGTAAACCGCGTATCTCTATCAGACGTAATCGACATCGGAACGCCGTGCCTCGAAACTATCTCGCTGATGTATAACCGAGCCAACTGATTCATAGTGATGGTACCCCGAACCGCTAGAAAGTGAGCACTCTTCGTCAAGCGATCCACTATCACCCAGATCATATCATTACCTCGAACGGTGCGCGGAAGCCTGACGATGAAATCCATCGTGATATGATACCATTTCCACTCAGGAATCTCTAAAGGCTGCAAATGCCCGTGAGGCTTCTGATGCTCGACCTTGACTCGCAGACAAGTCATACACTCCTCGACGTATCGGCCCACATCTCTTTTCATCCCTGGCCACCAATAGAACTCGCGCAAATCTCTATACATTTTGGTGCTCCCGGGGTGGATAGACAATCTCGAACGATGCGACTCGTCTAAAATCAGCTGCCGCAGATTACCGGCCCTCGGAACCCAGACTCGGTCATGAAACGCCCACAAACCTCTGCTATCTCTACTCAACGTCTCTAGCTGTCCCGCAAGCCGCTCTCTTTTCACATTCTCCGCCCGCAAACCCTCTAACTGAGCATGCCTCAGACTCTCCACAAGAGTCGATGTAACCTCGAGCCTCGCTGCTCGGGAAACTACCGTCTGGCCACACGCCTTACGGCTCAACGCATCGGCCACCACATTGGCCCTACCAGGGTGATACTGGATCTCGCAGTCATAATCCTTCAGTAACTCGAGGCTGCGTCGCTGTCTCATATTTAACTCCTTCTGGCTGAACAGATACTGAAGACTCTTATGATCGGTATACACTACAAATCGCGAACCGTACAGATAATGACGCCATATCTTCAACGCAAACACTATCGCGTCTAACTCAAGGTCGTGCACGGTATGATTCTCCTCGTAGGTCTTCAGCTGTCGCGACGCATATGCAATCACCTTGCCTCGCTGCATCAGAACACAACCCAAACCGGTACCTGATGCATCACAATAGACCACGAAATCCTCTGTACCCTCGGGCAATGCTAACACTGGTGCCTGACATAACCGGGATTTCAATTCTCTGAAAGCCGACTCCTGATCATCGGACCACACAAAAGGAACGGACTGCCGTGTCAATCTCGTCAACGGCCTGGCAATCCTCGAAAAGTCCTGAATGAAGCGACGGTAATACCCGGCTAGGCCCAAAAAGCTACGGATCTCGGGCACAGTCCTCGGCGGCTCCCAATTCATCACGGCCTCTATCTTTGCCGGATCCACTGAAATACCCTCGGCGCTCACAACATGCCCCAAAAACTGGACCTCGCGCAACCAGAACTCACACTTGGAGAACTTCGCATAAAGTCGCTCCTTTCGCAGCACAGATAAAACCTCTCGCAGGTGCTGCTCGTGGTCCTCGGCACTCCTCGAGTAAATCAGGATGTCGTCGATGAACACTATCACGAACCGATCCAACATAGATCTACACACCCTGTTCATCAGATCCATGAATGCCGCAGGTGCGTTAGTCAGTCCGAAAGGCATGACTAGGAACTCGTAATGGCCGTATCTCGTCCGAAACGCAGTCTTCGGAACATCCTCGTCTCGAACTCTCAGCTGATGATAACCCGATCTCAGATCTATCTTCGAAAAGAAGCTCGAACCCTGTAGCTGATCAAACAGATCGTCGATACGTGGAAGCGGATAACGGTTCTTTACCGTCACTTTATTCAACTCTCGATAATCGATACACATCCGCATGGAACCGTCCTTCTTCTTCACAAATAGCACGGGAGCTCCCCACGGGGACGAACTCGGACGGATAAATCCACGATCAAGCAACTCCTGAAGCTGCGACATCATCTCTCTCATCTCAGTAGGTGCCAGCCTATAAGGCGTCTTCGCAATAGGCACCGCTCCAGGGATAAGGTCGATGCGGAACTCGACCTGACGATCTGGCGGTAACCCAGGCAACTCCTCTGGGAATACCTCAGGGAACTCTCGAACTACGGGTATATCCGCTAAGGTCTTCTTCTCTAATCTGGCGTCAACAACATAAGCCAGAAAGGTCTCGCACCCCTTCGCAACATATCTCTGAGCTCGGGCCATAGACACGATGCCAATCTCTCCCCGGCGCCTCTCGCCGTATACTGTCACCGTCTCACTGTCTGAAATGGGTATCCGGATCATCTTCTTCGCACACAGAATATCGGCCCGCCTGGCTGTCATCCAGTCCATACCCACTATCACATCGAAGCTGCTAATCTCTATCGGCAGTAAATCAATCAAAAACCGGTGAGCATCAATCTCTAAAACACAATCTCTGTATACCCGACTCACAAGCGCTGTACTACCGTCTACCCTCTCAACAACTAATGGCACAGATAACACAGTAGCAGGCACAGAAAAGTAGGCACAGAATACAACAGACACATATGAGCGATCTGCTCCAGAATCAAACAAAATACGAGCACTAAGCCCGTTCAGAATGTACGTACCAGATACCACATCGGTAGACTCGCGGGCCTCCTCTGCCGTAGCCTGAAATACTCTGCCCCTGCCTCTGGGTGCTGACTCACGACGGCTCGAAGTCGACGGCTCTGCTCTAGCACCGCTGGTGCTCGCTCCCTGCACTACTGGCGGCGCATCCGGACAATCTCTCACAATATGACCTGGCCTCCCACAGCGGAAGCACAGGGAATCCCTCGAAGTACAAGTAAAAGATGTATGGCCATACTGACCACAACGGTAGCAACGGGGCTGCTCTGATGTACAAGGACCAGAATGGCGACGGCGACACCTCGGACAGTCTCTCTCCCCGGGTGAACTATCTGCCCGACTCCCGGATGGCTGGGACCCCTGTCCCACGCTGCTCTGACTCTGACTCGGAGCACTGTAACGGGAAGTCTGCCCCTGACTCTGACTGGCTGTCCCCGACCCCTGATACTGCCCAGACCTCCTGGATCTACGATCTCTGCCTCTGTCTCTGTCTCTGCGAAATCCTGAACCCTGAACCTGCTGCTGCTCAGGCTGTCTCTCCCTCTGAAAATCCTGGGGCTCTCGGTAGTAGCTACGGGACTGCTCGAATGTCTCTGTCCTCTGTCTCTGGGATGGGGGCTGACCCCTCTGTCTCTCGATCTCCCTCTCTCGGACTCGGGCTAACTCTAATGGCCGCGCAAAGGTAGGAGTATCATGAAGTCCGACGAACTCCCGGATATCCGATCTCAACCCATCGATAAAGGCATCAGCCTTACGAACCTCTGTATCCACATGCTGGGGCGCAAACTGGGCATACTCATTAAATCTATCCACATACTGCTGAACTGACATACTGCCCTGCTGAAGGTGCAAGAAACGACGCTCCATCTCCCGGCGCTCATCCCGGGGAATGTACTGAAGCTCGAAGATGGCACGGAACTGATCCCATGTCATGGCATAAGCTGCTGCAGTAGTCATAGATGACTCAATGGACTTCCACCACTGTGAAGCCCCTCCCTTTAGCTGATAAGCCGCATAGCCGACCATATCACGAGGGTCGACATGGGCAACTCGGAACGCTGCCTCAATCTCTCTCTCCCAAGCCATAGCCGCACCCGGCTCGCCACCGCCTCGAAACTGAGGTGGGGCTCCCGCCATAAAGTCCTTGAAGGACCCACCTCGAGGAGCAGAAGAAGAAGATGCCCCAACCACTGTCTCGGCACTAGTCACTGGCGGCGGATCAACTCTCTGTCTCTGCTGCTCTCTCTCTCTGTCCCTCTCCCTGTAGAACTCAGTCAACACTGATAACATCTCTGACCGGCGGACATACTCATCTCCCGCTGGTCTCTCTGGCCCTGAACCCTCGCCATGATCTGCCATAACTACCTGCACATATCACAAAGGTAAGATAACAGATCGATCACCCAGCATTATACTATAAGCTAGGTCAGCTAATTCCGCTAAACTCAGTCTCAGGGAAGGATCCCACAGATCTGAACACGGTAAGAGCACAAGCATCCACTGGTACTCAGTACTGAAACCACAAGCTCTGATACCAAGCTGTAACACCCACATTTCTCACACAAATGCCACGTCATTAATTAATCATAAGTGGCAATATCGCAAACATCTCAGAGTACACATGTCACAGGATTAGCGGAAAATCACTATTAATAAAAACTTTAACACGAAGGTCACGTACATCATCTCATAAACTAACACTGGCACACATACACAACTGATTACTGTTAACATACATACGAAGATCAGATCTAACAGTTCCAAGGTTATTATCAACAAAACAGTCAACGCACGCAACTCTAACTGCCCCAATCTCTACTTCGGCTGCTGCGGCTGTGGCTGCGGCCCCACGGTATGACTGCCTGACACACACAGAAGACTCGAAAACATAAGCTGGACAGCTCGTGAGTACGCGAGGGTTAGACGCTGCAGGTAAGCACATAAAGCATACACAACACACATATCTCGGCACACATATGCAACTCGATGCATAACACATATCTCTGCTCAAAAAGGGGACCACGTTCCCCAGCTAACAGGCCGCACACAGCAGCGGTTAGCTACTCAATAGGCACAGGAGCGACCTGGCAATATCACTGCCGTATATATACAGCCTCATATCTCGTGACTGGTTAGGGACAGTCAGCCTGCGCGATCACATATCGCGGACACCTGCAATTCAAACACATATAGCACGTATAGGGTAGAGAAGCTCATACCTGCGCCGTATCTCTGTCTCATATACACATATCACATCACATAACTGACTCGTAAAAGACTACGCGCGATTTGTAAAAGAACTCGAGTACTCACCGACTACCCGAAACTTGGTTCGAAACTCGGAATTCTCAATGCGGCTCGGCACGTGATCGGCTAAAACCTGTAATCGTCACGAATTCTCCACGTTAACACAACTCAATAACCATGTAATTCAGGTCAAGCATAACTATCGCAATTAACATAAACCCGAGACACAATCCCGGATAATTAACCGATCCCCGAAACCCTTCTACGGAATTCCCAACGAGACTCAAAACCCCAAACAATTCAGTCCGACAATATCCCGAAGGAAGTCGACACACTAATCACCCCAAACCTCCCCGAATGCATCAAGTCGGATTTCTCCAGCAGGCTGCGGCTCGCGCCGCTAAGCCCCCTGCACTCGCGCCGCGCCCAATTCCTTCTGCGCGTCGCGCCGCGGCCCCCTGCGCGTCGCGCCGCTACCAGCCGACTGTTCGCAGACTTGCTCTTCGATAACCATGGCCGAACCAAGGGGTTTTAACCCCTCCACACATAACTTCAGCAGCAAAATCACACAAAACTCATACATAAACAACCCATATACTTACAGAAACCAATTTCACATATAATCCATACATATCTCAAGGACTTAGCCATCAAAACCGTAAAATCTTACCTTTGAAGTCTCAAGAACACAAGGAAGATGAACAAGAAGCAAAACACAGCTTGAATTCCACCCCTTGGCTTCACTTTTGGCTTTGAATCTCAATTGAAACTCCAGAATATTACACACACACTTTAGGGTAAGTTCTTCAAAGTTGATAAGGAGAAGAGAATAAAAGGGGACTCAATATATGTACGTCTCTATCCTTAATCCGGCTCCGAACCCACTAACCCGGACCCGATATCACTTTTTCATAATTTATATCATTAAGACCCACTTTATTCCACGATCTGAAGGAGATAATTAATCCGCTAATTATTAGCTCGGAGACACGTATCACTCGCTTTTGACACGTTAAATCCACGAAACGGAATTTAATTGGAACACGCAATAATTATTAAAGTAATGAGCCAATAAATTAAATCCACGTACCAGGCTCAAATCCGGGATGTTACAACTTGCTTGAGTTATAATACTATTTTTAAAACTGGAACATATCAAATGTCTAACCATCAGAATCGTAAACCGTAAATACGATTCGATTGACCTAATAAACCACTTGAAAACAAACTGATCAAAACTGATTGACATTCAATGGAACCGCTAAACCGATTCAGTGATAGCTTGATTTTCATTGGCTAATTTTTAGTTTAAAATATAATGTTGACGGAAGTTTACACTTCCTCAGCAATGTGATCCATTTTGGATGCAAAATCTCGAGACTTAATGATCAATTGTTGCATTAGGTTACATCATAATAAGACGTAATCATATAAGCGTCCTATAAAACTTTATATATCAGAACGTATATATCATATGTTGTATTAAGTTGCATTATAAAAAGACACCACTGAATAAATGTTGTATAAAACGATTATGACAAAATTATTTAGTATCTTATAAAAGTTAATATATTATGACTTTACTAGAAAGTGTTGTATCATATTACATCATAATAAGATGTCATTAAATAAGTATCCTGTAAAGCATAAATTGTTAGGACCTATGTCGTATAACTTATGTAATAATAGGACTCTACTAATTATACTTCCTATAAAAGTGGATGTAATATGACTTAAATATTAAGAGTTCTAATAAACACCCACTTTACAGAACCCAAAGAATTTAACGTCTTATAAAATCTCTTTTAGGATGAAATTTAGAAAACATCTCATATAAAGTGCCCTATCATTTTTTGTTGTAGTGCTTATAAATTTTCTTTTATAAAAGTTGTTTGTTTAAAAAAAAAACAAAATATGGAGTTATATAATTTATCTTTTCTTTATTTTGCAAACGTATATAAATTTCAACAAAAACAAATGAAGTATAATGATTCCTTTCACAATTACATATTCACATTTTCTTCAAAAGTGTCGATTCTCTTGTAACCATTGGTTTCTAATAATTTTTTGAATACATAATGATTATGTTACAATGAGACAAGAGTGCAATAATTCACAAATCAATATTGTTTTTAATTAAAAAAAAATAAATACAGAAATAAAATAAAACGTAAGAAAATAAATCAATGTCACGTTTTTTAAAAAACGTAACATTCGATCTTAATTTGTAGACCAACACGGCGAAAGTCAATAGTTCGAATGAAGAGAAAAAAAAAGGAGTTTAGAAACTATCTGGTGTAGTCTATGTTACAAGTTCATATAAGTATAAAAATTTATAATATGTTAGAAAATTGGATAATTAAAATTGATAAAAGGAAAACTAATAATGATTTCACGTAACAAACCATGAAAAGAGTTAACAGAGATATGGTGTGTCCTTTGGTTGCAGTTTGTAGTACGAACATGTGAAAGAGGAAGTAACTAGGACAACATAAATGGTCCCTACACTTTTCATGACTTTTTACACATCAAATTCCTATTTACACAATTTCAGCCCTCCTATTTCTTCTTATTTACCAGTTACCACCCCAACTTCCTTCTTTTGAACTTTCCCACTCCTCACACCTTTTATTTTTATATATATCCATATTGACACATTGATTGCACCTTCTCACTCACTTTCTTTTTACATTTATTCATGTAAAACCTTTTATATAAATATTACAATTTAAGTTTAATTAAACGTTTTATTTGAGAATGAAATGTAATACTACATTTTATTAGTAAAACTTCTAACATTTGGTTTTGTTTTATTTGAGAATGAATTGAATTTTGTCAAGTTAATGTGTAGTAAGATCATAGCTTGCATCTCTAATAGATATGCATGTTTACAATAATGCCATGAATTTGCATCATATTTCTTGATTAATTGTATGTTTACTTTAAATAATGTATATCTTAATATACATTTTATAAAATTTTCTTGTTTGAATTTACATAAACTTTTAGAAGAAAATTAAATTTCCTGTAATATTAACAATTAATATTCGCCACACAAATAATATTAAGGTTTATTTTTTTCCATGTAATTATTTTAATAATTTGTAGAAACCAAAAAAGGTCGTTGATAATTGTCATGAAAAGTCCTTGGCCCAGAGAACGTGGTTGTTTTGTAGTGCAAAGCCCAAAAATACGTACACTAGGCTAGGAGTTAAATTAATAAAATCAAATAGAAATAAAATTGAAAAGAAATGAAAAGCTCAAAATCCATCCCAATAAGAAAAAAAAAAATGAGTATGGGGATGGGGATGGGGTGGGGCTTTAAGAAATCAATGTCAAATGGGGGTATGGTGGTGTTGTTATGTGGTTGGATTTGAGGTGATTTTGAAATTCATTTTCAACCATTTTGTCTTGTAGCCATTTGGTAGGGTTTTTCCATATGTTTTTATGTTGTTGGAACCTTCTTAACACTCCAAAGATGCTCTTTCCCTTCTTTTAATCTCATATGATGGTGTTGCCTAATGCCTAGACATCCGATGGTGTCATGATCATCGATTTATTTACGTATGAAATCAAAGTCAAATTTAATATGAAACACAGTTTATTAATGAATCAGTAGAAACTATCAGATGTTGTTCTAACTTTGAAGGGAAGTAATTAGCTCACGTAACTATAGAGAAGTCATTCGAGTAGTTGACTATTCGATTCTAATTTGTGATCTTGCATGATCTTACTTCACGTTATTTTGATAGTTTAGAATACAAAAACAATTAAATGGTGTCTCGTTTGTTAGAAAAGTTACAAATGAATTAAATTTGTTACAAATTAAAGTTAAGATTCAATGAATTTAACATGATAATTTGTTTGTTTTTGTTTTATGTCATTACACGTTGTGTGTGAGTTTGCATGTGTGTGTGAGAATCACTTTTTATGAATAGGTTATATGACTTGTGGTTTGATGGGAACCGTAGAGTAAAATTTTCGTTTTGACTTATGTATTGAGCATTTGATGAAAAAGTTTGTTCTATTACCAAAATTTAATTTTTATAATGATTCATGGGTTGAATTTTTTTCACAAAAATAGTTATTATATTAATGTTTGTATTGTGCAATGTGTATTGTAATTGAGTAGCATTTGTACTTTCGAATCTTGAAAATGTTGAAATTTTATTAGAATAAAACATGGAAAAGATGACAATTAACTTCTTGTCTTCCACTATATATATAAATGATACATTTTTTAATTTATTCCTTTCAGAAAACCTCACACACAATGAACTTATTGCACATTTACTCATGTATTACAAGTGTTCTATATTTCATTATTTTATAATATGACATTATTTGATAAATATTGTTTAATTTGATCTAGTAATATTCTTCTAAAGTAGTTTTTATAGTAAAAACGAGAAGTTTTATTACTTAGTATTACATACCAATGTGTTCCTTTTACCAAGTCTTATTTTGGATGTAATTTATAGAAAGTCTTAAATTGTTCATAAATTATCTAAATAATCATTCAAATGAAATAAATCGAAATAATATTGTGGATAGTAATAAACATCATGACCTATAGTAATAAACACCATGACCTATGTGGTATTGTCGTATAACTATATAGGGGTGACATTCTTGACCCAACAGACCGAACAGTTAAATGGACTCGTTGTAAAAAACTAATATAGAACATAACTTTTTTTTAAAAAATGAAATTTTATAAATCGGTGTATTAAAAAATTGTTCTTTGAAAAAAATTTCAAAAATATGTAAAATTTATGGCTTTTGATCGTCAACCCGTTTAACCCGTTTGCTTGAATGGGCTCAAATTATCACCCCTCTATATCAAGTATTGCAAATAAGAAACATTTACAGAAGAAAAACCTAATCTCAATTATAAAGTATTATTAAGGCTAAGTATTAATATTGTGTAGGATGAAAAGTTTAATTTTTATAACTTTTTATTCTTTCCCAATATAAATTATTGTTAAGGGCTAAAATCAAATTCTTCTCTTCTATCAAAATAGTACTTTTAGCTGCAAATTGTTAAAAATTATTCTTTTTTAAAATTAAATTCATTAAGATAGAAAACATCGTAAACCAAGATAATTTATCTAGTAAACTTTTTCCGTAAACAATCCAAAAATAAAATCATTGTATTTCTTTGATTGAATGTTGTAATTGTTTTTTAATTCTCTATTAATAAGTATCATAAAGTACATAAAATGTTATAAACAATAGTTCGAGTGAGATGACAATTTCAACCCAAAGTATCCAAATGACCAAATATGTAAAACAATTGTAACTCTAAAAATTAATATTCAAATATATCTTTAAAATTTAATTTTTGAAAATGTGTTGAATATATTATTTTTAAAAAAATATGTTATAAAGTTAATAAAATATACATTAACATGTCATTTTAGTTCAGATCAATTTTGACAAGAATTGCTATTTGAACCAATAAACTAAAATTATCACCCTTCCCATCATGAAGATTACGGTGTCTTGAGTTTGAATCTGGGGCATATATGGTTATCTTTGTTATGTTAGCAACATCTATTCTATTGTAAATGCGAAATTGGTACCATGAAGATGTTTAAGGTAACATTCAGTTTTTTATTTGAAACTTTTGAACTCGAACTTAATAAATATATGAAAATATTTGTCCGGGTCTTTATGATAAAAAATAAACTAGTGTTTTGAACCGCTTTTATATAAGTGATTTATATTTGTTTCTGATCCCATGATATCAACCAAGTGATTCATATTTGTTTGACTTATAGGTTTTGCAAACATAACAAAGCTTACAAGGAGATAAGCAAATGAAATCGCAAACACATGGTGAAAGGATAATAAATAATTGTCTGTCTAGTTTAATGAAGCCACAACACCTATTTTTCTTTTCTTTTCTTTTCTTTTTTTCAAAAAGATTTTAATTTCTGATTTTTTCAAATAATAATAATAATAATAATAAACTTCATATTTAAATACTTGAAGTTCCCCTCTCATTCATCTTGGGTGTCTCTCTCACTCTGAAAATGGAGAATCGGTTGAAGCTAACAATCTCTAAAATCTTCCAATCATGCCACTCTAAAAACACCTTCGACGTATCTGCTCAACCTTTTTTCTTCCCGGAAAATCCTCATCACCGTCAACTTATCGATCTTTTCTCCCCAAAACCTCACTCTTTCTGCAACTACAAATGTCATGTCGAAATTGAACCAACACCCCATCCGAAAATCTCCCACAAAAACACCTCATTTCCGCCAGAAACTACCCACCGGAAAGCAGAAAAACTCACGAAAAAGAAACCCAATTACCGGAAACCTAAAAAGATGGAAGATTTCTTATCAGCCACAGATAATTACTACTACGATTGGCGTAGCAGTGACGAGGAAGACGAAAGTGACGATGAAGCTACTCTGTTTTCATCCCGATCGCTCTCCTCTGAATCATCAGGATCGTTTCGCAAAAACAGAGCGCACCGGAAGTCTCAAAGGAAATCAAAGAAAACTCATGGTAGGAGTAAGAATGAAAAGGGTTCCGAAGATACGACATTGAAGAACGGTGGGAAGCTGGTGAGAGATAGTTTTGCAGTTGTAAAAAAATCAAAAAATCCACATGAAGATTTCAGGGTATCAATGGTGGAAATGATAGTGGAGAAACAGATATTTGGAGAAGAAGATCTTGAAAATTTGTTGGAGTGTTTTATTTCTTTGAATTCAGAAGATCATCACCGGGTGATCTTTGAGGTTTTTGCTGAGATTTGGGAGGCTCTGTTTCGTGGCCCCGTTTAGTCAAGCACAATACTCTGCTTTGTGCTTGTATTATCCTTTTTATTTTCTTAATTTGATTCTAGGCTAATTATTTAGTATTTTTAATTTAAATAAATAATTTAGAGTTTAGATATAATCTAATAGATTAACTTTTTAATTTTTTTTTTCTTGTATGAACTGTGTAAGGTTAAGTGATTAACTTGTAAGGATGGGCTGGATGGTACTTGATTTTTAATTAATAACTGTAATTACAAAAATCCTAACTATTTGATACTAGAAATACTTAAAATTTTACGGTGTGATGATTAAAATCGATTATTCGGCTCTACTTTAATCATTTGTGTTTTGTCTTGTGATTTTAAAATTTAGTTTTTTAAACCGACGTAACTAAAATATTATTTGGTTTCTTTAATAATAAGAAACAATTTTTTTAAAAGATAGCTCTCTTTTTAAAACGAAAAAAAAAAAAAAAAAAACTTCTTGCAAATGTGGTTGCATATGCATGAGATTATGAAATGTTTGCCATTTTGAAAAGTTTATTTCTAATCAAACTTAATAGCATGTTACATCTTATCAGGATTTAGGTTTAAAAGAATATCTTTAAATATGAAGAGTATGCATTTATTTTTAAAAAAAAATTATACCAATGTTTAATTTACAATACAACACCACTTGAAAGAAAAATCACTAACAAACAAATCAAATCTCTGATTTATTCTTTGACTATCATTATATAAACATGGGATTCTTTTAATAAATATTATTACAATATTTGTTTATACATTTAAATAAATAAATAAAAAATTTTGTAAGGTACTCTTGATATTTAGATGTTCTTTATTGAACTTGAACCTTATAAATTTTTGCATGTTTATTGTTTTGTGTCATCATCACATATTAAAAACTTAGAACAAAATACGTAGAAAAAAAAACAGGGTTTATATCTTTTTTTTTTAAAGATTTTAGAAACACAGTTTGACATATGTCAAAGTTACAATTTTACCGTTTTTAACAACTAACTGACTATAGTATATATCATCATTTCTAAAATCGGTAAAAAGCTAAAACATTATTAATATTCTATTTTATACGCATATGCCAAACATTGTTTTAGAAAAGGGTAAAAATTATAAACGTCATTTCTATTTTACGAAATTTTGAAACAATCATGCAAAAATTTAATTATGGATAGTTGCACGAAATAGAAACGTTGTTTACAAATTTTGCGATAAATTTTGAAATATTTATAGAATAGAAACAACGTTCTACAATTTCACCAGTTTTAGCAATACTAACATGTTATAAACGGTTAGTAGCTACGGGTAAAACAATATAACCTTGCTAATATAAGTATATATGTCAAACTTCGTTTCTACATATTTTGTCTTAAAATTTAATAAAGGTTATATGTATTCTATCACCAAATTATAAAATATTTTGTTATTTGATCATTTTTTGCATGGTTAAACCCTTATTATTTGTCCTACTATTCTATTTGTGTATTTTAATATTAAACGGTTTATGTATTTTATCTACATTCTTTCTATTAAAAAAAGTAATAATTCATGAGACAAAATTTACGGGATTTTTGGTAAAACAAGCGATTTCGAATGAAGCCCACAAATAATCTAATTTAGAGTGTAAGCCTTGGGCCTAAGGTAATATATGGGCCTTTTTAGTAGTAGAAGTCTAGTGTGGTTAGAAGCCTATTTCTTTTGTTATTTTTATATTGTATTTTTTGATACAGTGCTATTTGTTTCCCAACTTTCTAAATTCTCTCAAATTAGGATTTAGGCATTTCAATCCAAGTACCAAAAAAAAAAAAAAAAAAAAAAAAAAGACAATGGAAGGATTCAAGTGAAATCAAAACAAAACAGTTTATGTTGTTAAGTGTTCAAATTTAAAACCTTAGTTCTTAATCTAGTTTTATGATGATAGATATATTTTTATTTTTAGCCATCTAGATAACTTTCATGGAGTCTTCCATCCTAGTATTGTTTTCGCACGATGACGCTTAGCTCCAGATATTTAATAGGATCACTTAAAAATGTTATAATCATCCTTGCTCAAGAACTCTTTTGATGAGAGAAGATTTGTCCCACCATCTGATAATGAGGTTTTTATTCGACCAAGGGCTAGCTCTTAAAATGTACCAATATTTAAGGCATACGATTGCCTTGAACTCTTGAATGTCATAGCATTGGCTTTAACATCAACAAGAAAGGCGTTGTCCATCTTATCATAATATGACACACAAACCATACACAACCTTGTAACCCAAAAATAAACATGTAAATAATTATTAAAATACATATAACTATTAGATAGATAAGGGTCTAATAGATAACCTAGCCCAATAGCATGAGCAAATCAAATCAAACGTTGGAAGTGGAGTGACATGGAATCATCTTAATGGTTGCGATAGATTTGCAACAGATGCAATAAAACAAGATGGAAGTTTTGGGAGACAAGTGACAACAACGACATGGACTACAACTGTTATGGTAGGAGTTTACAACTGTGATGGTGAATAGGTAGCACCAACCAAAGGTGTAATAGTTTGAAAAAGGAACAAATGAAAAACTAATCTATAAGTATTTCTAATGTGTCCCGGGGTAGGATGATCGAGAGCAATAAGAAATGAAAGAAAATAGTCATTATAAGAGGACGATGGAGGAAAAAAGGTGACGACGACACGGTGGTGATCCGGTGGCGATGACACGAGAGAGATGATAAGGAAGAAGAAAGCAACAACCTTAAGAGACTCTGATACAAAATTGAACAATGACAAAATCGTATGTATAATATATAACAATCATCAATATTTATAAAGTATAAGATTTATTAGAAATCCTAATAAACCCTAAGCACGTCCATCCATATAAATGGGCTACTTGTCATTTAAATCCTAATCTATCTAATATTAACATGTTAAAACATAGTTTTAAACATTCACCGTCTCCTTCACAATAACAAATCATGACTAATTTTAAGATTAGTGACATGACAACATCTTATTGGCTACATTTTTATTAAATATGTGTAATTTTTTTGAACTATTATTATTTTTTTGCGTATAGCTTGGAGCCAAACCACTGTGGTCAAAATGAGGTATTCTTTGTTGTTGATATGGATAGAAATGAGACCTCCAAGTATTTTCCCAATTAAAGACCAAGTCTTACCACTAAACCGGCCACCACCATCGTGGTTAATTATCATAATTTTTTAATAAACAAAACTACACTTACTATGCCATTAAACAATGACCCATTGTTTTTTTTATACCACAAATACATGTTTTACAATAATACCATAAAATAAATTGATAAAAAAAAAAAAAAAGAAATATGAATGTTATTAATTACAACATATGAAAATTTACTAAAGTTTACGATTATGGTTTTTTAAAGTTTCAGATCTCTTTTATCCATAATCAACTTTTGGATGAATTTTTTTTTAATGAAAACTTATTAAAATCGTAAGTTGTTAAAAAACTATTTCAAGTATCTTAAGCTTATGAAAAATAAAATCACGAAAATAATCATAATTAATTATGATATTAACTTTGTTTATTTATTTATATTATTTTTATGTGATTTTATATATTACAGCTACAACTATTTTATCAAATATAAATCTATTAACAAAAATCCAACTAGCTACTTTTGTTTATCCAAACAAAAATTAAATAACCTGATTTTCTTAAGGAAAAAAAAAGGTAAAAATAATAAAAGAAAAAAAAAAAAAAAAAAAAAAAAAAAAAAAAAAAAGAAGTGTGAGGAAAGAATATTCGTTTCTTCCTTTATCCAGTGTGGCCAACTGACCTTTTGCACCGGGTAATCCAACGTTTGAGGCTTTGAGCATGTGTAACTGTTTTCCATACTTTTTGGAGCACCTTTCCCTATATATATCTCTAACGTTTTCTTCCTTAATCTTAACTGAATCAGTTGCTTCAGTTTCGTTTCTTTGAATTGACTTCCTTCATTCAGTTTCCTATATATATTAATTTTCAAATTACCTGCATATAATTGATTTTTCTAATGCACGTAGTATTTGTTACCAAAAGGTCTTTGTCCTGGCGGCAAGAGGGTGAAATTATAAGCGAGAGGTCACGGGTTCGGACCCCGTCGGAGGCAAGTTGAAATTTAGGTGGTGTAAGTAAGTCTGGTGGTAAAGGAGTAGTTTAGGAGCAGAAGTAGGATAGTTTGCCGTTCAAAAAAAATGTAATATTTGTTATTTAAATTAAACATTTGTATTATTAATTATCTATGAGATTAGAGTATTCAAAACTTGTAGCGTTGTTATTATTATTTTAAATAACCAACTATTAAAAATGTTCATTCCTCATCATAATTGTTTCCGTTTATCAAATTTATATCTGTTTAATTCATTATGACGACATATGTTTAATATTTATGATAACAGACAATAATGGCACTTATATAAACACATCATGCAAAAGCATGACTAAAAATGAAGTGAAAAATGATAATTTTACAACTAGATAAATTAAATAAGGATAGTAAATGGACAAAAAAAACAATTTATAAAAAAAACAACTCATAGTGACAAACATATTATTTTTTCATAAAATGAAAATAGTACGTTCAGCCAAAAGCCCAAATTTAGTATACATGGTCAGAAACTAAATCAAATAGTGACTTTACATTTGTTATAATGTTGTTTTGATGGTTAGATAATCGGATTTTATACAAGGTTTAACATAATTAAAATGCAAATTATGGTAACAAATATATAATTGTGAGTACGTTGTATAAATTAATTAATTAAAGTGAGATGCATGTTAGAATTGAAATGGACGGTTGTGAGATGGTGGTGGTGGTGGTGGAGAGTGGTGGAGAACCGTTGCTAGTGGCGGTCCCAAAATGAATAACTCTGCAAAAAAGGACTGATAAAATAAGGGTGAAGCAACAGAGATAAGCCCATACAGTATTTCCTTGCGCCTGCTTCGTCTAGCCCTTTTCATCGCCTACCTACTGCCTAACCATTTCTTTTTTATTTCTTTCTATATATATAAAACTCATTCTAATTTCACTTTTAATTCATTTCTTGTAATTTATTAATTAAATCCTCTTAACAATATTTTATGGCTTATGTTCAAATAAATATTTTTCTATCACGTTATCTGTTTTTTTTTTTTTCCTTATTAAAACCGTTTTTGTTGATGGCAATCAGCATATTACTTTAAGATTTAAGTTTTTAAAAAATCATGTTTTCGTCATCTTATAGGCTTAGTTTTATAGAAACAAGAAACTGATAAAACTATGGTACATAATTAACTTAATTAAATAATCTATATCTATATAAAATTTATAAATACATCTTATCAAATAAGTTGCAATGAAGATTGAAGATACATGTCTGCAACATTCAACAACAAGTGTCGTGTGTGTAGGGTTGTTCATAAAAATCTAAATCCGATCATCCGAAATGAAAATCCAAAAATCCGATCCGAAATTTCGGATTCGGATAGTAAAATTCTCCATTTTCGGATATTTAGATATATGAAAATCTAAAAGAATATTTTTATATATATTTACTATTGATTATTTACATAATACTGAATGTTTATTTTTATTATAATGTATATTTTTTAGTCTTATCTTGATTTTGTAGATTTATGAACTAATATTTTATATATTTTAATCTTTTTTAATCATTTTGAATAAAATAATTCCGGATACATTTAGTTTGTGATATATCATTAATATGTATTTGGATATATAAATTTGAATTTTAGATATTTAAATACTTGATTTATTTTTAAAAAATAAAAAATATGAAATTTCGGATAATCCGATATCCAAATTTCAGATTTGGATTCGAATAGCAAACTATCCGAAAATTCGGATATCCAGTTTTGGACACCCCTATATGTGTGATGAGGATGTATCACCAAAACTTGATACATGTGGATTTATTAGTTTTAAAGTTATATATTTAATGAAATGGTCATCCCTAATCCAGGTAACATAGGAGGGGAGGGTTAAGTTAGATTAAAAATGGTAGGGCTACAAAAGAAAAGGAATAAGGAATAATATTTAAGAAGTTAGTACGGTATCCATCCGGCCTACTGTTCTACGATACGAAGAAAGAAATTAAATAGCGGACCGACCACGAAGATACATAATAAAAGCGTTTTGAGGGACCAAAGCCATAGGTCATTCATGACATGTGCAACCCACGAACTCTCTGGTCCTTCAATTCCTTCTTCACATCGATCTATTCTACCCCTCTAGCTACCTATTTCTCATCACATGCACCCATGGACCATTTTTCATTCTGGTCTATAGGTACGACACGGTTTCATTTCATATTTATTATTTACACTAAATTACATAAATGGTCCCTGTGGTTTATATGAAATTTCGGTTTTGGTCCCTGAAAGAATTTTATTACACCACAAGTCCCTAAAATCGAAAAATTGTAACATTTTGGTCCCTGAAACTAACGGCGGTTAACTTGAGCCGTTAGTTTCAGGGGCATTCTTGTCATTTTGAATTTCAGGGACCATTTATGTACATATCATACTTTCAGGGACCAAAATGTTACAATCTTTTTATAATTTAATTTAATTTTCATAGTTTTCATATATATGTGGTATTTCTTTTTCTTTTTTATAAATTAATTATCCAAATATTACATTTATTTTTTATTCCTTTTGTACTAATTATTAATTTTTATTTGTATGTTTATTGTTATTATTAATGTTAGTTTTTTTTATGTATTAATATATTTATTTATTTAAGATTATATATGATATACATGGTTCATTTTTTTTTTCAATTATTTATTGAGAATCCAAATCTTATCTCTATTCTTTTTTTTTTTTCATTTAAGAAAAATAAAAACTAATTGTAGTTTTTTTCGTGCGGAAAATCTAAAATCGAAATGATTTATTTCTTTTCTCCATTAAAAAAAGTTCAAAATAAGGACGTGTTGAATCTTTTTTCTTTTGGAAAAAGAATATAGTCAAATGTTTCGTAGTTTCTTCATTGCAAATACTTAATAAAAAATTTTAATTCTAAATTGTTTGAAAAAATCAAGAATTGGAATAGTCCATCGCTTTTTAGTCATATAAATTAAATTCCAAATGGTTTGTTGTTTTATTGAAAAAATTGAAATTGTATTGATTTTTTTATCTACGTTTAATTAAAAATCAGAATGATCCTTTTGTTTGAAAAAATCAAAAATCATAACGGTGAACCATTATAATGAACCATTTCGATTTTAATTTTTTTTTATTAAAAAACGATGAACCATTATAATTTTTGGTTTTTTAAACAACGATAACCATCTTGATTTTAATGGCGAACCATTTTGATTTTAATTTTTTTGATCAAAAAACTGTAAACCGTTATGATTTTTGACTTTTTCAAACAAAAGAATAATTATGATTTTTAATTAAACGTAGATAAAAAATATCAATACAATTTCACTTTTTTTAATAAAACAACAAACCGTTTAGAATTTAATTTATTTGACTAAAAAGCGATCAACCATTTCAATTTTTGATTCTTTCAAACCATTTAGAATACAAAAATTTTATTAATTATTTGCAATGAAGAAACTACGAAACATATGATTATATTCTTTTTCCAAACGAAAAAAGATTCAACACGTCCTTATTTTGAACTTTTTTGAATGGAGAAAAGAAATAAATCATTTCGATTTTAGATTTTACGCACGAAAAAAACTACAACTAGTTTTTATTTTTCTTAAATAAAAAAAAGAATAGAGAAAGATTTGGATTCTCAATAAATAATTGAAAAAAAATAACCAGGTATATTATATAATAATCTTAAATAAATAATTATAGTAATGTATAAAAAATAACATCAATAATAACATCAATAATAACAATAAACATAAAAATTAATGATTAAAACAAAAGGAATAAAAAATAAAATGTTATATTTGGATAATTAAATTATAAAAAAGAAAGAAATGATAAATATATATATGAAATGTATGAAAATTTCATAAATGGTCCCTGAAAGTATAAAAATTACATAAATGGTCCTTGGAACTCAAAAAGACAAAAATGCCCCTGAAACTAACGGCTCAAGTTAACGGCCGTTAGTTTTAGGGACCAAAATGCTACAACTTTTCGATTTCAGGGACTTCTGGTGTAATAAAATTCTTTCAGGGACTAAAATCGTAATTCCATATAAACCACAGGGACCATTTATGTAATTTAGTCTATTATTTATTATTTATATCACTCTCACTCTAATTAATCAATCACTCTCTCCATGCATCACTTATCTTGTAACTAGCTAAGCTAAGCTTTTCAAATAAACTCGATCTTTTAATTAGAGTTCTTAATTTCAACCTACGCCTACACAGCTACATTACAGGCCTCCCTTCCCTTGTGAATGTCAGGTGCGGTGCGTTTGGACCATTTTGTCTATTCACACATTTATACATTTTCTTCTTTATTTAATGCATGCATATGATATTTGCAATTCCAACCTCATCATCATACTTGTTGTACCACTTGCTTCTCAACTTGTACACCCGCCTCTTTTATATATATATATATATATATATATATAGATACATAGAATATGGTTCGAGACAGTACCAACCATTCTGCAGCGCAGCAGAAGGTACCACCTTTAAAAAAAATTTTTAAATTTTTTTTTCATAAACATGTTTTAATTAAAATTATGAAGATCATATGTAAATTTCACATACATTCACATCTCCTAACTCCTAAAAAATGATGTGAACACACACTTATATAATTTTGAATATATGTGAACACACATTTATGTGATGCGTGATTTCATGCACTTAGAGTGTTCGCATTTGCGTGAAATTCATATATAATCTGTGTCATGTTAATTAGAACATGTTCATGAAAAAAATTTTCAAAAAAAATAATTTTAAGAGTGATACCTTATGGTGCACTGCATTAGAGGTGATACTCACTTGAACATATATATATATATATATATATATATATATATATATATATATATATATATATGGGTGGGTTCAATGGAGATTATCTATGCATCGAATAACCTTGGAGAACCACAATGCATTGCTAGAAAATCGTAACGCATCACGTAGAAATCGATGCATCACGCGGGAAATTTAGTGCATCACGTGGAAATAATGATGCACCACGGGGGAATTGTGATGCACTTGTGGCGGTGCATGAAGATTCTTCAAGGTTCTTCGATGTGTGTGTGTGCATATATATATATATATATATATATATATATATATATATATATATATATATATATATATATATATATATATATATATATATATATATATATATATATATATATATATATATATATATATATATATGGGTCACTACAAGAAAAGTGTCATTTAGTGACACATGCTTTTAGTGACACAAAAATAAGTGTCACTATATCTTACTTTTAGTGACACTTATAAAAAGAGTAGGTATAGAGCAATCTTTTACCCACACTTTTTCTTTTTTAGTGACACAAAAATTTTGTCACAAAATACTTGAGGCCTATACACACATACTTTTTTAGTCACTAAATATATATACCCACTCCACTTTTACCCACTCTTTTTATTGTGTAGGTAAAAGATTTTGAAACCTTAAGTGACACTTTTTTGACAAAACAAAAGAGTGGGTAAAAGTGGAGTGGGTATAGATATTTAGTGACTAAAAAAGTATGTGGGTATAGGCCTCAAGTATTTTGTGACAAAATTTTTTTGTCATTAAAAATAAAAAGTGTGGGTAAAAGATTGTTCTATACCTACTCTTTTTATAAGTGTCACTAAAAGTAAGATATAGTGACACTTATTTTTGTGTCACTAAAAGCATGTGTCACTAAATGACACTTTTCTTGTAGTGGGTGGGTTCAATGGAGAACCTATATGCATCGAAGAACTTTGAAGAACCTCTATGCACCACCACAAATACATCACAATTGTCGCGTGATGCATCAAATTCCGCGTGATGCATTACGATTTTCTAGCGATGCATTGTGGTTCTCCAAGGTTTTCGATGCATAGAGGTTCTCCATTGAACTCACCCATATATATATATACATATATATATATACATATATACATATACATATATATATATATATATATATATATATATATATATATATATATATATATATATATATATATATATATATATATATATATATATTCATTTATATATACTATTTATATAATAGAAAAAAGAAACATATTATAATTTACATTCACACATCCGAACCCTAAATCGAAGTCATTGACATTTCTAATAGGTTTTTGTTATGTTCTTTATTTTCTAGTTTAATTGATTTATAAGATTTTCATCTTTACTTATAAAGCTTCAATCTTTAGTTGTTCTCTTTGTTAAAGTTTGATTTTTTTTAATTAATTTTAATTCATATATACACTAGTTTGAAACAAAATTGATAACTACATGCTTTCTGTGGAAAGGATCTCACTTACCCTGTTTACCAAGTTAAGGTTTGTGATGTTTTTACTTTTTACGAATTATCGACGCTTGATCATTATACAATTTGATCACAGCAACCAACCAACCATATTCCAACTACACGGCTACGGGCAACAATCAACACCTCCCTTTAACAACTTTCCAAAATACAACGACCATCTAAGATATGTATGCTCACCTAACTTGACCCAAACCAAATACTCATTGGGTCAGAAAATTCAATAATCGCTGACAAATATAGGATATATATAATAACGAGTTATTAACACCCGCGCGTTGCTGCGGGGTCAAAAATATTAATTACAAAATTAAATATAAAAACAAATGTACAAAAATATTTTTCAAGCAATTCAAATAACGAAACACAACTGAATCAGGATCGAAGAGTGAAATTGGAAAGTTGATGTAGATTCAATAAGCAAGACAAATGATACTGTTAGTTGGTTCTTACCATTGGTTTTTAGATTTTGCAATGTTAAAATTACAAACAATGTCTTATTAAATTGGATCGGAACCATGTTTAATTAATTAATTATTCATGCCCATAATTTGAAAATTTGACATTGATTATGTTAATCTTTGATTTAATTTATTGGTTTTACGATCAAATCAAATAAATTTATAACGGTAATGTCTCTAATACATTGATTAAGGTTTGTCAACGGTATAATAGTAGTATTCAATGTTATACTTATCATATTTAATAAAAAAAATCTAAACATTAAATAATTACATTTTAATTATAAAGGATTTTAATTAGAATTTTTGTATCGTGCATTTGAATAATAAAGTCATTTTCATACAATTAAACATAACATAATAGTTTCAAAAGATAACTCCGAACATAAGTATAATTAAAATCATAATTTTAAGTGTGTAAGAAAATGTTGTAATAATAAATGTTAAAATAGGACTAAACAAAATCTTATTAAAATAAAAAGGGCTAAATAAAATATAACGCTAAGATAATGACGTGTTATGAAAAAATTAAATCTAAAATAAAAAAATAACGAAAAAATGTCATTAGCTTACTTCATGCATTTGAATAATAAAGTCTTTTTCATACAATTAAACATAACTCTAAACATAGGTATATATAAAATCATAATTTTAAGTGTGTAATAAAATATTGTAATAATAAATGTTAAAATATGAGTAAAATAAAAGGGCTAAATAAAAGATCACGCTAAGATAATGATGTGTTATGAAAAAAATTAAACTTAAAAGAAAAAAAAGTCATTGGCTTACTCCATCTATTTGAATAATAATGTCTTTTTTATACAATTAAACATAATTACAAATATAAGTATAATAAAAATCATAATTTCAAGATTGTAATAAAAATATTATAATAATAAATGTTAAAATAGGAGTAAACAAAAATTTATTAAAATAAAAATGGCTAAATAAAAGATAACGCTAAGATAAGAGTGTGTTATGAAAAATTGAAATTAAAAAAAAAAAAAGAAAAACAAAGTTTAAATTAAGAAGGAAAAAAAAAACTACCAACCAATCATGGTTGGGCAAATGGTAAATGATGGATTTAGTCATTTAAAATTTGTATCTAAATATATGTCCTCTTCCATTGGGTATTCCACGGTGGATTTTTTATCTACGTGGAGTTATATAGAATAGAATTGTCTAATTTACGAGTTTTTTCTAATCATATGATAGGATTGTTGATTTTTGATAAAAATGTGTGAAGAATTAAGTTCAACATAATCTTCATTTCTTTTACTTCTTTAGGGTGACGATTAATGGTCATACCACCTCCTAGTTTCTACATAAGCATGATATCAATTTTTTTTCTTTTTATCTCATTTATCTTTCTATGTCACTCAAACTACCGTTGTACTCATCTATTTATTTTACCATCCCACTAATTTTTTATTATAAAAAGACAAAGGAAAATGAAAATGAAAATTAATGTGAGAGGGATGAGCGATACCACCATCAGCATAGTCGTTGCCATTTTGGCACAATTTCAGCGGTACCACCAAGGACGGTACCCATGTTTATTCAACCTAACAGACCCATGGTTATTCAACGAAAGATATAATACTCATGTAATCCCGATTGTATGTGTGTGTGTGTGTTTGGGATCCCCTAAAAACAATTATTAATTTAAGATTCAATAACAATATAACATACAACGTAAAAACATTGAGTCGATTGTTAAAAATGACATCTCTAATATCTAAGTCAATGTGAAAGTCATAATGACGGCTAGGATTGAAAGAAACACCATCTGGATTGAAACCTCAATACATGTTCAAAAATCAAAGCTCCTAACTGGTCCGAGGTGAAACTGAGTTGAAAAAAGAATGGGCTGAAAAGACACGTTTCGAGATTGTTGAGGACTGGAGTGGAAAAAGACTGGTCAAAAGGATTAAACAAGAAAAAACCGATTTGTCTTTGGACTAGTTCGAACTGAATTTTGTTCGCATCTAAGGAAGTTATAATTTTATTATTAGAAATGAATCTTAATAAGGTATCTATGATGCCCACATGCAAATATGCAATGCTGCTTCTAAACCATATAATAGAAAACTAGTTTATGACCACGTATGACGTGGATATTTTTAATAAAAGATTGTATGTAACATAATGTCTATATATTTTATTACATGAAATAAAACGTTAGGAAATATGTCTTTTATATAAATAAAAGTTGTTTTTTATGATTTTAAAATGTTATGAAATGTGTCTTTTGTTTGAATTGATTTCAAATTTTGTTATATTAGATTTATATTTAGAAAGATATGATTTTCATGTTAGTTGTTTTCCTAGAAATATATATATTGATCACGTGTAAATTGCTGATGATGACATATGACATCACGAAAAATAAGTAAAGTTATTCATTTGCTTTTATTTATAGATTAAAACATGTAACATTCAATTTAAAATAAAAAAAATAAAAAAATTGGTTTATAAATCAATTATATAATTCAAGATAAAACATTTTAGTTAAATTAGGAAGTATTTAAATCATTTAATTATATTTGTAATCTTTTAGTTTCTCTATATATCAATTATATAAGTTAATTGAATGAGTTATATTAGTCAAAATGGGTGGAAAAACAAAAATTAGAGGAGCTGAGAGAATGACACGTGTCACGAATTGTTTTGCTTTATTAATATACAAGTTTATTAACCGCGTATTACGAGAATGTTTTTAATATATATAAAACATAATAAATGAAAAGGTTAATGTATATATATTATTTTTTTTTAAAACAAAGGTATAAAAGAATGATATTATCATCTATTATGACCTCCTAATTTTATATAAGTCTAAATATATATATGAAAATTAATTATTTTCTTATATTTTTTAAACATTTATCATATTATATGATAATTAATAAGTTAGTAGAGTATTAGATTTTATTTTATTTGATTTGAATTTAAAACTAGATTATATTAGATTTGGATAGATATAATTTAAATTTTTTTTATTATTTTTAAAACAAATAAATGTCACGTGTCGATTCATGGTGATGACACATGGCTTCACAAGAATGAGTATAGATACTCTGTTATTATTATTTATAGATTGAAAAATCAAATTTAAAAGCAAATTAAATGCCAAAATGTAATGTACACGTGGCTATCTCAGGTGAATCCAAGTGGCGCTCTATCTAGGTGCTACGTGACATCTAGTTACTCTTTTATATATATATATATATATATATATATATATATATATATATATATATATATATATATATATATATATATATATATATATATATATATATATATAGAGGTGGGTTCAATGGAGAACCTCCATGCATCGAAGAACCTTGAAGAACCTCCATGCACCACCACAAATGCATCACAATTCCCCCGTAATGCATCATTATTTCCACGTGATGCATCAAATTCTCGCGTGATGCATCGATTTTTACATTATTTCCACGTGATGTATCAAATTCCCACGTGATGCATCAATTTCTACGTGATGCATTTCAGTTTTTCTAGCGATGCATTGTGGTTCTCCAAGGTTCTTCGATGCATAAGGTTCTCCATTGAACCCGCCCCTATATATATATATATATATATATATATATATATATATATATAGGGAGGTTCAATTGAGAACTTTTATGCATCGAGGTATAAAAGAACCTATATCATCTATTGGATCAAAAAATTGTATGGAATAGATTAATAACAAAAGGGTAAATAGTTGAACAATTTTATGCATCTTGTGCATTATAGAAACAAACAAGGAATGACATTTTGGGGAATGTACAAACCTCATTAAATTTAATATTTCAACAAATAATCAAATAATAAATGTCAAATAAATTCAATTGATATATTTCCAAATTTAACAAAAATTACACAAACTCAAAAAAAGATGATGGAGATCGATGCATTTCATCGTTAACCGTGTTTATCTATGCATCGTGTTCAAAAAGGACGCATTTAACAAAAAATAATACACAAATTCATTTATGCATCGTGTTCAACTTGTTCATCATTCATCTATGCATCGTCATTGTTCATCATCTATTTATGCATCATCATTTTTCGTTGTTCATCGTTCATCATCCATCTATGCATCGCCATTGTTCATCATCCATCTATGCATCATCATTATTCATCGTTAATTATCCATCTATGCATCGTGTTCTTCATAATCATCATTGGTTGCATCTCCTTTTAATGTTCATCATCATCGTTGTTCATTGTTAATCTTCGTCTTCAAATCATCATCACTATGAAAATCATGAAGAACGATTAAAGAGAAAGAGAGAGAGATAGAGAAAAATGGGGGAGGAAAATGAGGAATGTAGTTAATATGAGATTTTAATTCAAAATGTAATCCCTAATTATCTTTTAATGTTTTTTAGATATAAATTAATTATCATATCTTTAGTTTTCCCTAAATGCCCTTTGTGCACCCTTAATAGATTATCCGATGCACAAAAGTTCTTCAAGGTTCTCGATACATAAAAGTTCTCAATTGAACTTCAATCTATATATATATATATATATATGTGTGTGTGTGGAAACCATTTATTACTCTGAATTTGTGAATTAAATGCCTGAGTAAAACATTATTAAATTATTGTCAATGAAGAGGGATATTCTCTATATGTGATCTCGTGGGCCCTCCCAATGATTTGTAGGCCAATTTCATTCTGTTCTGCCCTTGGGTTGGGTTGGGTTGGGTACCCAATTTGAATTATGTATTACATATAAATTACAATTACTATCAACGTGTATGCATGTTTAATTACCTAATCAGAAAAACCGATGATCATTTGATTAAGATATATAGTGAGCACATGACAGCTTAAATTTCGAATCAATATAAATATCAATTGCCTTCACCATAAATTAGCTTTTGCCGCCACGTACGACCACCACCGGATCCTGAACACCACCAGCTATGAGATCAACAAGTTAAAAAAAAGAAGCCTAATGCATCCCCACCTCCCTTTTTCACTTTTATCACGCAGTCCTTTTCTTTGTGTCACTAAACCATGAATGGACAGGGTTGTTCCATGTTTCAAGATTTGTACATGATGCTGATAATGTTGTACGTATGTCCATTGATCTCATCCATTTGGCACCACATGAGCAGTAGGTTTTTGTCTTAAATTGGAGTAGGTCCCAATCCAATCATTGAATTGTAAAACACAACTTAGTTAAGATTTAATTAGGACTAGCTTGTGGTTACACCTCCTAACCCCCATCCCATGCATGCCTGCCTCGTGGTGGTTATTGGTGTGGTCCTCTCTACCTTTAATTTGATATATAGGATACATGTCATGTACGTAGTCTCTCTCATCACTTTGATAGTTTAGTTTTTTTTTAGCAACATATATATACTTTCATTAAAACCACGATGAGTTACAATAGAAACTCCAACTGAAAAAGGAAGTAACAACGAAAGCCTCTAGATTAGAACATGATAACATATATAGAGTTATCTAACCAAATCTTCAGCTCCATTTTCATGATTTATTTCTACTAAATGACCATTAAAAAAGCTAATTTTTTTAATCTCTATATAACAACGATACATAGACATTTTGAACACGTACTGATCCAAATGGAAAAAAAGTTTCAAATTTATGCATTTCCAGCGACATCAAACTAATGAAGTAAAATCACAGACTTGAAGCACTTTAACTATATGTTGAATAGTATTGAACAACTGACATTTTATTTCATCAAGATGATATGATGTTATAAATATCAAGAAAACAAATACATTTCTTACGAAATATCATGCATGTTTCAGCTTCATGTTTATCTTTACACGTAGGATAAAAAGGTCAATGTTCCTTAAATCCAAATTAATTGTGACAAGTCGTTAACTTACCTAGCTTGAGCAGCTTTCAACCTTGGGAGTTTAGTTAAGTAGGTTTAGAATGTTGGAAATTGATGGTAGATATTTACCTCATTCCTATCCTGCAAAGCCTTCAATCCCCTAGCTTGCATTATGAAATGTAAAGTCGCAAATTGGTGTCAATTATATATATTCACCCCCAATTGGAAATCTTTAGAGGGAGACTAATTGAGTATATAGTTGATTTACTTCCTTGTGTGTACACAATTTAGGGTTATAATCATATAAGGAGGCGTCTGATATGGTAGTATGTGATTATATGAGGTTTACATGTATTTCTGTTATGTGAAATGAGAGGGAGCAGAAAGGGAATGAAGATTTTTAATGTAAATTTCATTTCTCTCATTTATGTTAATCTCTGTTTATTGTAACTAACATTGATTAAATAAAACTTATAAATTTCATCCTATGTATTAGGACTGGTCCTTGTAATTTCTAGTTGAATCTAATAACACCCGGCCTAGTACAAAAACAAAATACAAACATCAAGTTGTTGATCCTTGTTATAGGACTGGAAAAAAAGGTTCAACTATTTGTTTATATTTGTAAAAAAGGTTATCAAATTCTTACATGAAATCGACAAATTAAGACTTTAGTCCCAATCCATGGATTATTTTTTGGGATATTGACAAAGCGAGTTGGTCAAACAAATGATACATTGTGCTCTTATTTCAAATTCAAATACCTCAAAAGTCATAAGATCGATGGATACATATGGGTACGTATTATTTAAGGTTCAAAAGATTTCATGAAAATTTCATCCAAAAATGGACCTTTCGATATTAATTATAGTATTATATATACTGCTAAATTAAAAGAACATATTCCAAAATTGGTAGACATCAAATACAATACAAAAGAATCAATGGATTTTCAATAAAAGCTATCAGAAAATAATTAAAATGAAAAGTAATAAAAACATTCAAATTTACCTCAAAATTTAGCCCAGTTATTAGCTGTATATAGACAACAGAAACTATGTACAAAGTGTATGTTTTATGTACATTTAGCAAGCATAAAACAAAATTAATTTCCTAATGAATCTAATAACACCCGGCCACAAAATCAAAATAAATTTCTTATGATTTTATACTAGTTTCATGCTCGTGTAGAAACTCACATCTTTCGTTAGATTTCCACTGATGTGCAATGTCTTCAGCAACCATTGAAGCGTCCGTTGAAGTACCCAACAAACCTCGTTTTGTAAACCCTACAGCATACAATCCATGTTCGCCCTTCCATCCGTCGGGGAACTTTTTCTTGGGAAATCCATCTTTCTCTGAGAATAAACTCGTGTCCTGCAAACAAAATTATAAGCTTACGTTTTGTTTTAGAGCAAAAATTGAGTGTTAAATACATGGTTAATTAATTTCTTTTCTCTCAATTGCATGTCTTGTAGTATAATCTTGAATGCCAAACATTCAATTCATCAAATATTCATATATAACTAAACCAGACACTTGTAATATTCTTGTAACATATATACATGTATTAATAATTTTAAAATTAAACAGTCATTTTGATATGTTTAAAATATAACCAAAGAAGATTGATAAATAAGTAGCTAGATCATACCTTCAACCAATTGGGAACATTACTTCTGTAACCTGTGGCTAGAATTATGGCATCAAATTTCTCCTTTCTTCCATCTACGAACTCCACAACGTTACACGCTAGTCTCTTTATACCTGGGTAAACCTACAAATCATACACATATGCTATCTTATATAATCTCCCATTTATCGATCGATGCACCCATAATTACAGGCCACATAATATCCGAATAAGTCAAGTACATTTACAATCTCTCGATCTCTCTTTACATACATATGTGTAGATTATCATATATAAATCTTGATCACTTACTTGGTTAATTAGTTCAATAATTAAATTGATCTACATGAATTACAGCATTAATTTTCATATATAACCAAAATGCATTTTATACAATTTAATACATCTCCAAATGTAGTATACTGGTATAAAAGAGTACATATAATACATAGCTCAGTACCTTGGTATCACCACTTTTGATCTTAGCAAGCGTGCCTACATCCAAGACGGGTGTTTTGCCAGAAATGCCCTTTAGCTCGAGTGGACCGAGTTTTGGTCTATTGAGGCCAAGACGACTCGTATCACCGATCATAAAATGTGATATAAAAAGCAAGAATTGATCAACTATTCGCACAGGAAACCACTTGAGCAACCACATTGATAGTCCAAAAGTTGATATCCCAAACATCTCTTGTGGTAACACATGCAACTGCAAATTTAAAGTTGTGCCCCCATAAAACAAAATATAAAAAATATATATAGTTTAAAATTTAAAAGCAAGTGAAGAATTTAAGGGGATGTAAGATCGAATCTTTTTAGCAGTGAGTTTGGAAAAGAAAGGGTGTCACTGAGAAGCAGCAATGCGCATGCGCGCATACGAATTTCAAGAAAGTGTTAACCCTAAAAAACTCAATCCATTGACTTTAACTTGTCCTGTAAAAAAGATTTCAACACTTTCCAACATAAGCAGTTTGGAAACATCGATTCATCGTTCTTGACATTTCTTTTTGACAAGAATTGTTTTTTATTACAAAAAATATTTATTTTTATATAATAAATAAAGTACATATGTTAATTCTTGAAGTACATCGACCACTCTAAAAACATCCAAAAATTTAAAGCTCAACGAAACAGTACGATTGATGTACTATGCTCACTGATTAATTTTAAACTTTAATTCATTAAATTCGCATGAAGTGTGTGATTATCTTGGTTGTTATGCAAAAAGAAATGCTGATTGATCGAATACGCAGAAGAAAGAATAAGAAACTTAAAACCCTAAAGAATCCATCAATTGGAATAAAACTGTTTGAAACTCAATGAAGCACCCAAAGAATCCATCAATTGGAACAGAAAGTAAAGACATCTTGCATACGTACTTATATAGTTTTGTCAGGCAATTCGTAATATTTTTTTAATCAAGAAATCATTTAATAAAAGAATTCAAGATTGCAAGAATATATGCAATCTTCCAAGACTCAAGAAACACTTAAATTTATATTTTCTTCATGCAATCCATATATATATGCTAGAGAGAGAGAGAGAGAGAGAGAGAGAGAGTACTGAATCTCGAACCACGAGGGAAGGAAAAGCGTTGTAATTGCAGAGATCCAAACAAACCTCCATGCCGGAATTTCCACACCCCACAACCAAAACACTTTTATTTTCAAAACCCTCACCACTTTTGTACGAACTGGTGTGCACGATTGGTCCATTGAACTCATTCATACCCTCAAATCGAGGCACAACTTCCACAGCATTCTCACCAGTCGCAACGATCAGCCATTGACAAACATACTCTGTTGCCTTTGTTTTCACCCTCCAGAACCCATCAAATTCTGCACTCACAACTGTTGCATTGAAAACTGGCTTCAAATCAAAATTTTCCGCATAGGATTCAAGGTAGGATACGAACTGTTCTTTCGTAGGGTAAGTTGGAAAATCCACAGAAAAGGGCTTAAGTGGAAGCTGACAGAATTGTTTCGGAAGATGAAGACGAAGGCGATCATAAGTCTTCAATTGCCATAAAGAAGCTATGCAGTTTGCTTGTTCAAGAATCATGGTTGGGATGCCGTGGTTTTTTAGACAGGCTGCGGCGGCAAGGCCTGAAGGACCAGCACCGACAATGACCGGCCCCGGAACCCAAACACAATGAGGTCGGTTTTCTGAGTTTGCCGAAGGAGTCATCATATACGGATCATGAATTTTCTTGAATTCGACTTCTTCCATCAACCAGAAAATTAAGAATCTTGGTTCTTGAAGAATGCACAAGACTTAGAGTTTGATTTGCTAAACTTGAAGTTCATCCAAAAATCTTGTTTTGGATCAGGATAACGACTGATATATATGAAGAAAAGAGCATGTACGTTGGAATATATATCAAGAATGATTCAGGAGAGATTTCAGGAGGATATATAGATAAATACGAGGTGAGAATTGATCCGTTTGTTTCATATATATAAGGATTTGATTAAAAAATTAAACGCTTTAAAATTTGCCAATGGAGGGGTTCTCAACCATATCCTTCACGGGAAACCAAAATCCAATACTTATAAATTTAACACCATCATCTAATAAGAAACCATATATGTAGTTCTTTATTAAAGTAAATTAAATAAGAATCAAATACATTTTTACGCAACAAAGTTAACCATTCATATAAATGCTTAATATTGAAAAACTCAATCAATTTTTTTTTGATTTTGTGATTAAGTACTTGAACTTTATTTTCCTTAATATTGAAATCGCTAAACTATTTGGTCTTTTTCAAAAATGTATATATTTTACCAACTATCGGATTAGCCGGTAAAACAAAAACTTTAGAGGCTAAATCACTAAAATAGAATAAGAATATGAGTTAATTGGTATATTAATTCAATGAAAAAACTAAAAGTACTTGTTTTATAACCCATCAAACATGTCAATATATACTTTTAAATATAGAAAACATAATTTAAGGACTTAAACTTTTTTTTAAAAAAAATTTATCGTGAAAATAAAAAAAATAGATTAACCCTTAATTTCTATGGCTACAATATTTACTATAAATAAATCTATAAATAATAGGAGGTAATTTCTACACAACAAGAATTTGTCATGAACGACAATTTTATATCCTTACTAATATTTTTATCATTTTCTTATCCCCTTCATTAATGATAGATTAGTCATTTTATATAAAATTGGTGTGTATGACAAATTCTTGTTGTGTAGTATACGAATCACCTCCCATAAATAATAAAAGAGAAAATAACATGCCTACCTGTCGCTTCCACATCTCACCAGAAATGATATTGTTTTTAAAAATAAAAGTTATACGATTTATTATTTTTTAATTTTTATATTAAACTAAAAAGTATTATCTTAACCAAATATCATCATTTTAATATAAATCAATTCTAAGTTATTTTTCTTGGTATTTATTTAGAAATTAATTTTATTAAAATCTAATTTAACTTTATCATATCTATCATTATCTATATATCTATTTAATAAATTATTTTATATATTCAAATTTTCGTTAAAATAATTTAAAAATAAATACACATAGTACAAAAATACTAAAATGTTTGACGTGTAAAAGTTAATTAGTAAAAATATATTTTATGATATTTTTATTTCTTGAAACAAAATGAATAAAGTAAAAAAAACATAATGTTATTTATAAATTAAAATATCAAATCATAATTAAAATTAAAATTTGTAAATAAATTTTTTAAAATGTTCATAAAATAGCAGCTACTATAAATATATAATAATGATAATATTTTTTATTTCATAAAATAGCAGCTACTATTCATATATAATAACGATATTATTAATAAATATTAGTATTATATGTTGTAATTTATATTTATGTAATTATTTTTTTTATTAGAGATATCCACGTAACACACTAATTCATACATGTGTCATAAACTATGTATATTACTAAAGCAAAAATCTAATGGCAAATATCACCACTCGTTTAATCAATTTTAATGTAACACCTTGATAATTAATAGATAATTAAATACCCATAATAATTTTTGGTAAATAAAATTATGAAATAAAGAATATTATTTGGAAAATATTATAAACGAGCTATCGAACACCCGCGTGTTGCTGCAGGGTTCAAAATATTAATTACAAAACTAAATATAAAAAATAAATGAATAAATATTTTTCAAACAATTCAAATAACGAAACACAACTGAATCAGGATCAAAGAGTGAAATTGGAAAGTTGATATAGATTTACGAAGCAAGACAAATGATATTGTTAGTTGGTTCTTATCATGGTTTTCTAGATTTTGCAATGCTAAAATTAAAAATAATGTCTTATTATTTTGGATATAAACCAGAATTAATTAATTAAATATTCATAACCATATTTTGAAAATTTGACATTGATTTGGTTTAATAGTTAATTTAATTTGTTGTTTTACGATCAAATCAAATAAATTTATAACGGTCTTGTCTCTAATACATCGATTAGGGTTTGTCTGTGACACCCTTGCCACAATTACCATCAAGGATTAATCATAACACATTACATTAATCACCTGAAAGTATTTAGTAAATCACAAGAAACTGAAAGTAAAATACAAGTCAAACACCCTACGGTGCTACAAGGTTCCAGTCTAATCTCTACAAACTCAATGTTTATTACAACCATTCACAAATCGTATAATGATGTCACCACAAATCGATTACCGATTTAGCAGTAGAGTTCCTAAAATACTTCCAATAATGACCTAGCTAGTAGGTCCAGCAGCGGATTTACACGATCCTGCAAAATATCAACAACTGAGAGGTAAGCAAAGCTTAGTGAGTACAGAGATTTACACATTCTACAAGTCTTTATGAACTGCCCAAGAGTAACGCCGGCAACAAATGTCGTATACTCTCTACGTACACAACGTACAGAACCAGAGCTGCTGCCCCTTCGAGACGACGCTCAACATTAACCAACCATCTGAGGCAGAATATGATAGGGGATGTTACGATGCTCTTCGGGACCTCACTCCGAGGTCATATAGCCTTGGTAACACCAAAGTTCAGATGCGACCCGCAGGTCCATCAATAAGATGCACAACAAAGAAACGGACATGCAACAAACAAGAATGTGCATCAACATATACGCAAGTTAGTAGAGTGCCAAACGAAATGAAACAACATGCCTCAGCAGGCAATAGCAAACATAAAACAAATGTAGACATGTGAAATCATAAGTACTCACAGTGGGTGCGTTAAATAACTTCAAGTAATATTATTTCTCCTCGGGCTTTCAACCTGATTCGCAAAATACTCCAAGGGACCTGATACATTATTCATATAAAACTACCATAAATTCGGGTCCCTAAAAACAGAACCGAAATTCGCATCAACTGAGGTCGACTCGCCGAGTCAACCCAACCGACTCGTCGAGTCGAGGTCCGAAATTCGGATCCTCGGCCGGATTTTCGCATGCATCCGAAATTCACCCAAAATACTTGATCCGAAATTTGACCCATCCGAGTTTAGGGTCCATCCGAGTTCGGATCCAACACTTAGCAATTTTTCTGATTTTGTTCTTAATGTTCTTGGCGACTCGCCGAGTCACCCCCTGTGACTCGCCGAGTCGACCTGCAGGTTGCAAGTCGCAGCTACGGGTTTTTACTCAAAAATTCGTCAAACTCAAAACTAACCACCTGCAATCCATACAAATGTTTTATTAGCATATTTAGGGTGTTTCTACACTATTTTCCTCATACATAACATGTTAATTTGTCCAGATTGGACCAAAAATTGATGAATTTACTCAAGAACACAAAAACTTATATATCTTCAAATTTCTTACCTTTTTGGATGATTCAGTGAGCGATTCTTGTTTCTGAAACCTCAGAGAACTTCAATTGATGTTTTCTAACTTGAATAACACACATGCAACATCATTTAATCAGATTAATAAATCCGAATTTGCATAAAAAGTCTCTGAAATAAAATCCCGATTTAAGAATTCGTTTTCTTACCTTAATTTTAGACTTTGAATTGTGTTATAACTACTTTTAATCCATGAATTTTCTTCAAAAAAATTTCGAATCCCAGCAGAATGTTTGAGAGCATTTGTGTGTGTTTTTTTGAAGGTGTAAAGGAAGAAATGAGAAGTGGAAAACTTTTTGAGTATTTTATTCATAAGTTTCAGTAAGTGACATAAATAGCCCCTCCACTTATCTGATTTCTTTAAATAAAGTTTCCATCTTTATTTTATCATCGCTAACACATATTTTTCATCAACTGTTCAAATAAAGATGAAGTTTCCATCTTAGTATAATGTATTTTAAACAAATGAATTACCAACAAGGTGTTCAGATATAACACCTTAAAATTTTAAGTTTTATTTATGATTTTATTAAATTTAAGTTATTTTAATTTTATTTTAAGAATTTTTACCAAAGTTTAGTTTATTAAACCTCAATTAAAAAATGAAGGAATTTAAGTAATATATAAATTAAACCCACTATTTTCAATGATTTCATCGTCTTCCTGTTTCTAATTAAATTTCTCCTAAAAATTAGTTTCTAGTCTCAGTTATCTTTATGGCTTACGGGATCCATAATCTATAAAATATATATCAAAATATGAAAATTTCCCTAAATTCTCTGCAATGCATTCATCTTTTATATCCAATTATGGTTACTCATTATGGGTATTGGACCATTATGTGACCATCATATTTAATGGAACGTGACACATTTTAGATGATCAAGTTATTGTCACACCACCAATATGATTTGCCATTTTTAGCACGTATTACTTATTTTCAAATAAATAATTTTAAGTTCGTTGTCATTTTTGTCTTGAGAAAGTGATGCTACGCCTACCATAATCTGGTGAATTATATATGTCAAGAAGAATGTTTTCGCAATACATTACATGTCGTTTTTTTAAAGTTTATGTTACACATAAAGACACGTATGACATAAACTTCATTACATCGATCAACACATATGATCTCTCTTTATCAATCACATGTATTTATTACATACACAAATATTTTTAAGGTTGAAAACTTTAAAAATAATATAATTACAAATAGGAAAAATTACCAAGATAAATAAGATAAAATTAAAATTTTGACAATAAAGGTATTGTAAAATTATTTAGACAGGGAAAGATAACGTAAAAATCTACTTTAACTAAAAAAAGACATAAAATTAAAATTTTAGGTTAAGAAAGATAATCAAATGTCATGCTTTTACCAAAAAATGTTAATAAAAATAAAATTTTATATTTTTAATTAGTTATGAATACCTTTTTTTAACAAAATTGAATTTTGTGTTACCTTTCTTGGCCTAAAAATTTTCACATTAATTTTATTATCAATTTTTGTGTTTTATGTTATATTTATTGGTAATTAGCCCTCAAAAATAAAACTTCAGTATTTTTAAATTTTAGATGAATCTTAAATCTAATTACATTTCTCAAAATTAGGTTGTGTGATACCACATTACCACTTACTATAATTGGGATGCCATTCGATTGTCGCTAAAGATTTTAATTTCTTATTTCAAACAAAAAAATAACAATAAGTAAAAGATGTTTCCAACCCCAAATAGGTTGACCAACATGGAATTTTATACTAATCAAATAATCTATTATAAGTATAATATTACTATCTCATTAGCCTTTTTCCTATGAACTTTTGTGCTCATAGCCTTTTGCAACCTATATATAGCTCTCATACGTCTATTTTAATAGTTAAAATATGATAGGTAATAACACATAATCATGATATACATAATTCTATAAATTATAATAATTGGTGATTATTTCGACAATCAATACACACACTTTTATTCAATAAATCATAGTACGTTGTGATTTTTTTTCCACAATTGTTATATACATCCTAGTTTTACTCATCATGAACCATAAAGAGTTTAATTATATATTGTTGGGTCTCAAATTATTAAACAACTTATTAACAAAATTAACAAGTATAACGAGATATATAATTACTTAATTAGTAAAAAATAATGAATGATTGGTTCAAATCATCCTAAATTTGTTGTTTGATACAAAAGGACTATTGTGTTAAAAAGGTTGTTCAATAAGTATAAAACAACCAAATTAGAAAAACAAATAACCAAATTTAGCCTTAGTCTATTAAATGACATAAATACGTCACAACAATTTTATTATAAAGTATTATTGTTACTGACTTACTGTTATTATTTGTTCATTGACCCACTATCATTTCCACTTGACAACGTTATTTTAAAACCGGTCTTACTGGTTTGTTTAAACCGGATAGTGGTTGGGTCATGGTAATTTCATCTCAATACTCATTCCTGGTTATTTACGCTAGTTTATATGTTGTAGTCAAAACCGGTAAAAATAACAATAGAACTTGATTTCTTCTAAGGTATTTTTAAATTTTTTTTACTTGAGCTTGATTCAGTCCAGACTTCTATTTTTTAGTTTTAAATTTTCATCTTGTTCTAATACTTACGAAATGAAGCATTCAACATTTAGTATTGTTATTTTTGTCTCAAGTATGTGAAATATGAATGCTAGAAATTTTATGAAAGCTAAAAAATTTCATATATTGCTCACACATATTTTTGTAGAATATTTTCCTATCTTTTGTGAGATATAAATTTGAATTAATTAGAACATCATCCAAATTTTGGAACCCATACGTCCAGTAAAACCAGTCTAGTTTTAAAATGGTTTGATGGTTGGTTCAACATTTGGTCCGTTTTTAAAACCATAACTCTTCACCCATTTCCGATAGATGTCTATTTTCCACTTAATTTATAATTTTGATATGTATGTTTTAGAGTTTGGTTGTGAAAAAATTATATTAAAGTTAGAAACTAACGTAAATGGGTGTGATCAATCTTAGGTGTCTATTTAAATGATATAAATCCAAAAGAAAAGTAAAACGTTCTTATTATTTCACAAATAATGTATGTTTGGCAAAACTAGCGGTAGTTTCGAGTTTTTGAAAGAGCTAAAACTTTAATAGACGGAACTTTTTGGAGCCGTGACTTTTTAAAGTAGAACTTTTAGTTTTATAAATGTGTTTAGTAAAAATAATTGTAGTTGTATGTTTAATATTAAATTACATAAAAGAACATTAATATTAATCAGAATTTATAGTTTATAATTTATAAGAGAGTAAAAAATAAATATGTTCGACTAAAACGCTACCTCTACTAGTGTTTTATAAAAAGTTTTTTTAAAAAAAAAATTAAAAACTCTATTTTTTTTCTTATAAAATTTTTAATAGAGCTTTTTAATAACAAAAGTTTTTAAAAGCTTTATAAATAAACATGTAAATGAGCTTTTAGATGTTGCGTTGCTGCACCACTAGCTTGCCTTAAAGGTGGTTTTGTGGATAGTGAAACAAAATCATGTTGTTCCTTCCTTAAGAATTCATGGATGATTTAGGATATGATCCATTTAATTTAAAGTATTTATTTATTCCTTAATTTCATAAATGTTAGTATTATTAAATTAATCAAATAATCATAAAGCTTCATACTTAAATCATAAATCATATACATAAGGATAAAATATCTTTAAACTATTAATTAAATATTATTTAAGTTAAATTAATAATATATTGTATTTAATTATTATGTATATAACTATATTACTTAAAATTTTATATTATATTAATATCATATAATTATATTACGTATAAAATATTATATTAAATTATTTATATATTATATTCAATCACAATCTATATAATATATCATACCATATATAGTATAACTATTATTTTGCACTCATTTGTTTTAACAATTTCATATCTTAATTTATCTTAAATCTTAAAATTCAGATATTAAATGACTTTAACTGTTTGTTACATTTTTTTATTAAAGTTGATTTCAGATCTTAAGTGATTTCAGACTATTTGTTACATATCAGACTTACGATCTTAAAACCCCCGAAATTAGGTATGAAAATTAAGAGGTGAACTTCCGTGAAATCTGAAATTAACGCTTGGAATATTTTTTTTTCCTAAATTAAATCAATACGTTATTTAATCAAAACATTAAATTCAGTTTAATTAGTTAAAAATAATTATTTAATTTAACAATATAAATATATTTATTCAATTTACTTAATTAAATATGAGTAATTTTAACATATTAGTTATATAAATTAATTAAATATAATATATAAATAATTCAAAACATAGAATTTAATTAATAGTCATTAATTTTCAGATTTCAGATTTTATGGTCACATTTTAATTGTCAGACGTGATTTTAGATTTCAAGCTTAAAACATTTACCCATTTAAAAAACAAACATCACCTTTAACTATATTATTAAGATAATTATAATATAACTGTAAAACATCATTATATATATATATATATATATATATATATATATATATATATATATAAAATTAAAAATTACCTTAAATTAATTATAAAATCATATTATATATAATTAATTATTAATACAAATATACTATAAATTCTATTATTATACATTATATTTAATGATATAATTATATTGTGTTGTAATTAGTAACATATAATTTTAATTATATTATATATAATATAGTTATATATAATGTGTAAAATAGTTAAAAATGATGTAACCTTCTAATTTCAGAATTCAAACGCTGGGCACTCTTTAAAATTAAAGGGAAAGTTCAAAGGTTAAACCTTTGAAATTTGAATTATAACAAATGGTCTAAATTGAGTTTAAATATAATGTTCAGACTTTAGAACTTTTGTTCAGCTTATTTTTTATACTTAACGACAATTAATAATCAAATATTTAGGTTCAAATAATTCTAACAAAATCACATCTTGTTAGGTATTGTGATCAAAAAAGCATTCACGTCTTTTTAAGATGATATGTTGAAGGATCCATTAATTCACTTGTCATGTAGGGCAAGACAAATCCAAGTTACGAGTTACTATCGATCTCAAGATTTTGTTAGTCTCATTATTGGATATTTTTAAAGATAGACCGATGTTTATAATTTATAAATTGTAAAAGTTTTATAGCAACATACACATGTTAACTTCCGTATATACAACACAATGTTATCAACTAAACGAGGCCTCTTACAAAGTTATGCATCATATGTGCTTATCTTGCAAGATTTTTTTTTCTCCTACATACAACATATTAATCGTGTATTCCTGGTGTTGCAACGAAAGACCACTTCAAATATTTATGAAATATTTTATCCTTTTTTGATCCACAAAAGATTTGTAAAATAAGTTTGAAGGCCACTTGATTAACAACTTTAATCATGATCAATTAGACAAGGGACGCTCTCTATGTTTAGCTTTTATGAACCAATAAAACGATGCATGAATTCTTTTATCCAATTTTGTCTTCATTTATATTCACAAATAAGAAGGTGGCTCATGATTATTAATAGAAAATATTATTATAAAATGAAAGTGCAATTAATATACAAATAAAACAAAGGTATTTGTTATTGGTAATATTCATTAAAATATATTTCAATCTTTATGAAAGTGGAACATTTAAATATTTAATTAAGTAATGACCCCATTTTCTATTTCTCATAAAGACTTAGTTCTCGATTACTAAATTAGGATTTTCAGTTTAAAAATACTAAATGCTTAATTAGGCGAATTTAAAACCCACCATACGAATTATCAAAATAATATATTATTATTAGATACACTACACCACATTTATAGCAGTGTGTCTACTTTAAGTTTTCTATATATATAAAATATAAAAAGGTGAATCAATAATTTGATTATATATAAGTTTAAGTATTTTGTAATATGTTGGTGATTTTTTAGTTTTTTAATCAACTGTTGAATTATAAGTTTAAAATTAATTTGGCAATGATCGATTATTTAAAAGAATATGCAGGGTCGGCCCTGAGTAAGGTCAACACGGGCAACCGCCCAGAGCCCATTAATCATAGGGGCCTATTCTTAAAAAATTTATTATATATACTTAGGTCTATTAAAGACTAAACAAAATTATCGATCTGCCAAAGTTTTAGTTTATGTTATATATTTATAAGTTTTAGTTTTTAATTTATCATTTTTACTTGAATTTTGGTTATTTTAAATATACATATATATTTATAGGGCCCTTTTTAAGTTTTTACACAGGGCTCAAATATGATTGGACCGACACTGAGAATATGTTGAGTAAAGATGTTTGTAAAAGAAAACTGCAATATATAAATCAACGAATTAAATCAATCTTTAACTTTATATTTTTAAACTTGAACTTTTAAATCATAAATTTATAAAATATGGGGGAATTCTTGAGTTTTTTCCTCTCTTGATCGATGATTAATTGGTTAGATTTAGTAAATGGTGGTTGTCAAATTCGTGAACATAACAGCATGGTTATGATTCTTTCATTTCAAAATAAATATACTGCATATAAAAACACACAATGTTAATTAGAAAATACATTGCATCATTTATATACAAATGACAGTGTTATCTTTATTTGTTTAATTAATCAATTTCTTAGGAATGATAATTACTTTGTGAACGTATGGTTGTTATTGGATGATTAATATATGTTTTTAAACAAAACTTAGGTTTTATAATATTCTCCTCGTATATATAATTTAAATACATTTTCATGGAAAGAAAAAAAAGAAGCATAAATGGAAATGATATCTTATTTTTAAAATCATAAGCTTAAACTTTCATAAACTACGTGTCATACATAACCAAACTACAAAAGTATAATAACAATTATACTTTTTATGTAAATATAAACATATATAGCTAGTTTAAATATAAATGAACTACCTATATAATTGAGAAATATAATACAGTTTATAACAAAAATCCACTTTGAATTTTCATGTTGCCAAATGATCAAAAGATTTTTAATTTTATAATTTAATTTAAAGCGATAAAATTTATTAAAAGATTAAAATAATTAAGGTCATCTAACCATGAGTAAACACTCCCACTCCAATCTACCCCATTGCCTTCATTCCGATAAAATAAATCCAACAATCTATATATTATAATAATTAAGAACATGATTGTCCACGTGTAATCTTATTATGTCATTTCATTTTTATTTTCCCGCCTTTAATTCCTTAATTAACTCTATCATCATATCATGACAATGTAACCGTCCATTCTAAACTTCCTTAATTATTTTCTTAAATATTGTAATTAATTGAACAATTTAAATTTATTTCCCTTCATTTCTCTAAATAAAAATATCAACGAACCAACTATATTTAAATAAATAAAACTATTTATATTTAAATCAAAACTATATTTTAATAAAACCTACAATTTTTTCTTAATTTGTTACTTTTAAATTGATAAATCGTTTATTTAAATCAAATAAATATCTATTAACCGATAATATTAATACTAATAAAATCTTTTTTATGTATTTATTTAAATATCAATATTTATAAGTTTTTTTGCTTTATTATTTCATAGTATTTTAATAACTCGTTTACAGTAGTTTATCATTAGTATTTTAAGATATTTTTTATATTTATAATAAAATTTTAAGTTTATATACATGTTTTAAGAAAACAATGAATTATTATTATCCATGTATACACGGGATAATAAACTAGTACTCTATAACGAAGTTTGGATTTGATTATTAGTTTTTAAAATTAAATAAACAAATAAACAGATATTTATAATGTTTGGATTTGTTAAATAAAAAGACTTACCTGTTTTTACTCAAAATATTTGTACATTGATACTTTTTGAAACTATCCTTTCCGACCACAGATGAGCATTTCTTTTATATGTTCATTCAAACAAATAGTTTTTTAGGTTTTTGGGTTTTAAAAACTCACAAAAAAAAAAAAAAAAAAGAAAGAAAAAAAAAGGGAAAACTACCAAGAAAGCTAATATAAAATACAAAATTTGACAATAAAGGTATTGTAAAATTTTTTTTGCCAAGAAAGGTAATATAAAATTCTATTTTGGCCGAGAAAGAACATGAAATTCAAATTTTAGGCCAATAAAGATAATCAAATATTATTCAATTACCAAAAAAGGGAGCATAAAATTAAAATTTTACATTCTTAATTTGGTATCAATACCCTTTTTTGTCAAATTTGAATTTTATGTTATCTTTCTTGGTCTAAAAATTTTTACATTACCTTTATTGGCAATTTTTGAATTTTATGTTACCTTTCTTGGTAATTTGCCCAAAAAAAAACCATCCTGATAACTCAATCTCAAATACCCCCCTCGTTATCCCTTTCTCTAGGCCTCTTACTTTACAGCGTTTTGAACAATACTAATCTAGTTCTCTAAACGTGACTTTAACACCATCCAACTATATATATATATATATATATATATATATATATATATATATATATATATATATATATATATATATATATATATATATATATATATATATATATATATATATATATATATATATATATATAGGGGTGGGTTCAATGGAAAACCACTATGCACGTGAAAACTATGGAAACCTACGCATACCATCCGATTTGGTGCATTTCATGAAAAAAGCGGTGGCATGATCGTAAATAAGATGATGCATCACGTGAGATTTTGATGCATCACGCGGGAAATTTGATGCATCACGCGGGATTTTGATGCATCACGCGGGGAATTTGATGGATTTGTGGTGGTGCAGTGCGGTTTTCACAAGTTTTCAGGTGCATGATGGTTTTCCATTGAACCCCCCTCTATATATATATATATAGGGTCAGGTTCTATGAGGCACCTGTATGCATTGTACACTTTGGGAACCTGTATGCACCGTTAGATCTTGAATTTTAATGGTTTAGATTGTAGTGGCAAAAGGGTAATTAACTTGAAAATGGGTGCACGGGTGCATAACTTCTCGTGCGCGGAAGGGCAATATCGTAAGATGCTTGAATTCAGAAAATATTCTATCCGAATCTAAACAAACATGACGCATCTTCATCCAATTTAATGAATTCGTCTTCAAACACGATGCATCTTCATCCAATTCATTTTCAAACATGATGCTCGACCATATTCATCCTCGTCTTTGTTCCATCATTATGCATCACCAAAATCGTGATACATTTCGGCCATATTCATCCTCGTCTTTGTTCCATCATTTTGCATCACCAAAATCGTGATGCATTTCAACATTTAAACGTGTTAATCTCGTGATGCATCTCTGAAATTTAAACGTGTTCATCAACGTCTTCAATGTGTTCATCATTGTCGTGATGCATTGCTGTTGTGCATCATGTTTGAAACAACGAATATTTTATTTAGTTTCCTAAATAAATGATTAATATTAAATTAAATCTTATAATTTAACAATATATTATTAATTATTCCCAAAATGCCCTTGATGCACCCTTTGTAAACAAGCAATGCATTTTTGGTTCCCATTTGGTTCCCGATGCATATGGTGCCCCATAGAACCTCAATATATATATATATATATATATATATATATATATATATATATATATATATATATATATATATATATATATATACACACACACACACACACACACACACATACACACACATACAGAGACAAGTGAGGTTCAATGGAGAACCATAGTTTATCGGAAAACCACACTGCGTCACAAAAAAAATTGCATGATGCATCAAACGTCTTATATCATACGAAGAATCATGAATTACATTGTGCATCACATGAGAGCCCAGAATTTAATGTAGACTGATGTACTCTTGAAAGCAAACAAAGAATTTGTCCGAAAAAAATGACTCATTATGGGCCTAATACACATACAATGTGGCCCAATCTTATTTTGAGTTAGAGCATGAGGGATTGAGGGGAGTTTTTTCCCATATATGGTTAGAATTTGCATCATCAGAAGGGAAGGGTTTGCCACACAAGAAATAAGCCATTTGCATGTATTTCTTTAAGTATTTGTATAAATTTGAAATTGTGTAGAATTATAGATATGGGAAGCTATTGTTCCTTTTTTTAATTCAAAAACCCTTATACAGTCATACTAAAGTCTTGTCCATTGTAGATGGAGCTTCGAATAAATATGACACGACAAATTATTTATATGTCATCATACTTAAATATGTGTATAAATTGATTAGATTTAACCTCTAAAAACACGAACAGATTGTCTCATTTCTACATTTACAAGGACAGAAAAAATTTATTAATTTTATATGGTTCAAATCTCAATATTCTAAAGTATGAACTATTTTTAAATATTCAACTTATCATTCTACACTTTTAAGTTATGAAAATTTTCTTCTATTTATAGATTATACATAATTTTACAGAGTTTTACAATTTATTAATTAATACCGATAAAACTGAATTTCATTTACATATTAGAAAGCGTCTATCGGGCTGTGGGTACTAGCAGAGGTGGATAAAAAAGATCCGAATATCCGATACAAAATTGGTTTTTGTGTAACCAAAATTTTTTATCTAGATTGGATTTTATTTTAACCGGGTTTTGATCCATATTCATTTATTGTGTAGACTAGATTTTTTACCAGATAATTAACAGTTATTAAAAACAAGAAAAAAAAAATCAATTTTGGACTGCACTAATTTAAATTTAAACTTTTTATGTATCTATAATCCAATATAATATATAAAATATTTGTTGAAGTAAAACTATATTGTTTGGAGTTTTAGTATCTTAATTATAATTATAAATGTATAATTTATAAAATAATTTAAAAAGCCCAATTTATTAAAAATAAAAGCACAAATGAAAGATGTATCAAAAAGATGATAAAAAATGATCAAACCCAAATTGAAAGCCTATAATAAAGAAAAGATTTAAAAAATGGAAATTTCTAAAAAAAAAATCAGACTTTTTATAACCGGTTTTTAATATCCGAAACCTATTTTATTGGACCCAAACATGTTAGGATCCGAATCGGTTATTAAAAAAAAGGTGTTCGGATCAGACACCACACCAGCCTCGACTGCTTATGTCAATCGATTTGGGCCACCGACGCGTAGGTTGGTCGTCTCATGGGCTTTTTCTGTGGATCTAATGGGTCGTCACTTGCCGTATGTAATATTGTTACACGTGGGCTACCCTGTTATTGTTGTTTTGAATTTTTGATGCTAAGAAATCAAGAATACGTCTATAATATATTTTCCGGAAATCTTATATTTATTTTATGACCAATAGCTAAAAATAACAATAATTTTATGTTTTCAAGTATTTATAGTAATATTATTTATTTTTTTCATTAATATCATCAACTTTTATATAATTTTTATCATTTATGAGAAAAGGTTAAAAAGGTATTACTATAAATGATTAAAAAAATACAAATATTAATGTTATTAATGATAGAAAATACAAAAGTTGATACTATTAATTATATAAAATACAAAAATTGATGCTATTAATGAGAAAAAATAAATAATGTTGTTATAAATGATAAAAAAAGTTAAAAAGATTATTATTATTATCAGCAATGGACCCTCTACATAACTTTTTTTTAAAAATCATTTATAAATATCATAGTTTCATCATTTACCTTGAGGTAGGGATGTGGATGCTAAGTTTACATATTTGTTAACACCGCCCCTTCTCCCAGTCCATCCCATCCCAACCCAAAATTTCAAAATTGTTGATTATTTAAGTTTTTATTTTTGTATAAAGCAGTTTGCATGTATACAAACACTAATTATATTATAATCACACATATATTTATCTATCTATGTACGTAATTAAGAAATATTTGAAGGCATTTGATACCGTAGAGTTGTAAGGAACGAAATCATATAAATTTAAAAGTTTTTTTTAACCAATAATAGTTGATCATACAAAGATTGACATAAAAATGAATGCTATGATACGTTTGGTAGTTGTTATGTGGAATGTTACAAAATTAAATTGTCTAGGTTTATGAATAAGACTTCAACCAATTTATATTATATTAGACGTTCAAATGAGACTTGAATCAATAATTTTTTGGTCAAGACAACATCCTAGGCATTATATGTTTACCTCATAATGAAATCATTAAGATGTTATTTTATCTTTAAATGAATTTTTAATGATTCAATTGATAGACCAGAGTTACATTTTAGTGTTTAAAATAAGTATTGTAAGGAATTGTTTGATTATATATTCATATAAATTAAATTAAGGATGCTTAAATTTAAACAAAAAATGCGACTGGAACAAAAAGGGTAACAATCAATTGCAATCACTATTAAACTAAAATCTAAAAATCACCGCCCAACAAAGAAAAAGGATAAGGTGGTGGTGGTCTTACATCCGAACCCACCTGCCCACGTCCGTCGTCAATATGAAAGCTACCGTCGCCACCACCAGCATTGTTCGTCGGAAACCTCGACGACGCTGCATCTTCCATTCTCGACGACCGCCAAAGAAGCGGTGACTTGTCGTCAATCTGTGACTCCTCATTTTCTTCGCATTTAACGGTATTCACCATCCCACTAGACGACGCCGGCGACGTTTGGCGCATCCGTTGTCTCTTCTTCTCCAACAACCGCCTTTGTTCCGTCTCGAGCATCATACGGGGCAAGATCTGAGGATCTTCGGCGACTAGGCTCAATAACGCCATAATTTGTTTGGGCCGCCGCTCCGTCGCTTCGAGCCGCTTGTTCATCCCTACCAGCTCCTTCTCCAGAACCTTCTGCTCCTGCTTTAATCTCTCAATCTCCATCGTCATTGCATCCTCCTCATCTTCGTCCCCTCGCAAATGCACCGTGAAGCTTTTATTCTGCCTCCGCCTCCCTATGTTCTTCAGTAAATGTATCTGTCCTCTCAAAAACCACTCGTTCGCGAATTCACATCTGTCAGGATCCACTTTTTTGAATCCCTAAAAATCATCCACAAATCGAGACATTAAATACATCTATCAAACACGTACAGGAACATGAATTGAATGATATAGTTTGAAGAAAATTAACTATATATGTGTAACATTAACATACGTAAGTATTTAATTGTCGTATGAAGCTGGAGAAGTTATTGTGCTTGAAGAATGCAGGCAAGAGGGTTTGAGAGAAATGTATTGCATCAATGACGATGAAACTGTTGCCGGATTTCCCCCACCGGATGAGGTTATCCGATGACTGATCGGTCACCATTTGGTAAGTCTTCATAACAAAGGGTGCAATGGAGTCGTTAGACTCCATTGTTTTCTGAAATCAAGTTCTGTTTCTTTTTGTTCGGATGGTTGATGGTGAGCCCAACAGAGAGAAAGGTTAAGTTTGAGCCTTTGTGCTAAAGGTTATATGCATACTCCACATTTAGGGGCATGATTATTGGTTAGTAGTAGCTTTTTGAAGGCTTTCATTCTAAGCAACTAACTTCATGTACACAAAAATATAACTATGATTGATTAATATTTAAAAAGATAGACTAATAATATATATATCACGGGGTGGGTTCAATGGAGAACTTATATGCATCGAGGAATCTTGGAGAACCAAAATACATCACAAGAAAATTGTAATGCATCACGCGGGAATTCGATGCATCACGCGGGAATTTGATGCATCACGCGGGGTTTTGATGCATTTGTGGTGATGCATGAAGGTTCTTCAATGTTCTTCGATTCGATGCACGAAGGTTCTCCATTGAACTCACTTCTATATATCACAAACAACTATACTTTTATTTTTTTTCTTTTTATAAAAAAAAATTAACATTATATGGATCACTTTTAAGTTTACATACATTTAATCTAACCAATTATTTACTACAAATTATTCTCATAATATGTGCACTCATAAACTAATATTAATAATAAACTTAAAAGTATTAATGATCACTATTTTTGTTTAAATGATTTGTACATAAATTAATTATAATAAGATATGGGATAAAATTTCCGTCTCTGTGGCTATATATAAATTATGGTTATTATCTTTTTAGCGTCAAAATTACAATTTCAGTACATATGGTTATCGTTTTGTTATGCTTTTATTCATTTGACCAGTTATTTTTTTTAAATGGTCATTTTGTTCTTTTAACTTCGTTTTAGTTTTGATCCCTAACTAATTACTTACTTTTTTCATATTATTTTAATTACTTTTATCTTATTATTATCTATTTGATATTTAGTCTTTTTCTTACTAATATTTTTATCATTTATTTGATAATTTTTTTTATTAATTATTACAAGAATTTAATTAAAATAACTTTTATATATATAGATTTGTATATTAATAAGTTCTATTATTATTAATATTAAAATTAAGTTCAAATATTTATTCAACTATACATACATTTATTTTTAAAAATTATTATTACTTTTTTTATATTATAATTATTTATATATAAAAATTATTTATCTTTTTCAATATTATATATACTCATGTAAATACTTACTTATCTTTAATTTATTTATTTAGTTAAGTGAATATGTTTTGATAAATTGTAAAATACATGCATACATATATATGTGTGTGTGTGTGTGCGCGCGCGCGTGCATGTATATATATATATATATATATATATATATATATATATATATATATATATATATATATATATATATATATATATATATATATATATATATATATATATATATATATATATATATAAAACGTATTAATAACATATATATTTTTTAAACTAAAATCTTTATAAGTATATAAATTGCATATGTTTAAAGGTAGTTAAACTTAACAAAAATATACATTTGTCATGTTACATGAATAAATTAAGTTAATTTTTAGATTTTTTTATAACTTCGTAAGTAGTTGTTGTTATGTTTTATGCATTAATACAATGAATATTTATAATTTATCTGCATATTAATTTATGAAATAAATAAATGGAAATGGATTGCAATTTAGATAATATATTTCGTTAAATTAAAATTACATTGAACATAGTTTATACAATAGAAAAATATAAAAATATATAAATTAATACATATATGTATAAATTTGGACAAAAAATTGACTAAAATTATAAGTATTTATATAAAGTAAGACAAAAGATAAATAAATTAAATGTATAATAGTTAAAAACTTTATAAAGGTAACATAATATCATAAATAAATATTCTTTTAAAAAATAAATATATAAATAATTCAATATATATTTAAAATTTATATGCAAGAACAATAATATTAATATTAATAACAATAACCAACAACAATAGGATAAATTTAATTTAATCATATACAAGTTATTGTCAATTACTACTATTGAGTCATGTAAATACTTAAACTATAGTAAAATAATTGTAATATATTAACATTATGTTACATTAAATTAAAATGTTAAAGTATATCAATTAAAATATATAAAACTATAAATGAAAATTGTTACTATTCATATTTATTTATAAACTAGAAAATAATAATTATGACAAATAATAATGTCATGCTTATATATATTTTTTAAATATTTGATATTTTTATATTTAGTTTTTAGTTTCTATACATTTATAAAAATAATTTTATAAAAAAATTCACATAATATGTGGACAATAAACTAGTTTATATCAAATTAATTAATTTAATTGGTACTATTCAGTCATGTAAATACTTAAACTATAATAAAATAATTGTAATATATTAACATTATGTTACATGTAAATTAAAATGTTAAAGTATATCAATTAAAATATATAAAACTCTAAATGAAAATTGTTACTATTCATATTTATTTATAAAACTAGAAAATAATGATTATGATAAATAATAATGTCATGCTTATATATATTTTTTAAATAATTGATATTTTTATATTTAGTTTTTAGTTTATATACATTTATAAAAATAATTTTATAAAAAAATCCACATAATATGTGGACAATAAACTAGTTTATATCAAATTAATTAATTTAATTGGTACAATAAATAATAAGGCTAAAGTCGTACAATAGCAGTATACTTTTTAAGGTGTATCGATATAATACGTGTACTTTTTATATTGTTAATATGATACATTTATATATGACTGGTTATTTTGTCTAGCTTTGTGCAGTTGTGAGAGAATCGTCGGTACGAAGTTGTTCACCGTTGGATCTGTGTGAAATTTGAGAAGTTTCGCAACACATAGTCTTCGATCTGGACGGTGGAGATCGTCATTGGAGATTTATACAGAGGTCTGTAGGTGTTTGAAGTTGGTTGTGCTGTGTGATTTCTCCTACCAGGTTATCACAAGGACGAGAGAGTGTATTTGATATTTCAATTATGAAAATTTAAACATTAATAAAAAGAGAAATTTCACTCTTAATAGGTATAACCAGTAACCGGTTACCAAATCTATCATATTGGTATGAAAAAATGTAGTACACGTATCAAATTTGGACGATTCAGAAAGTACACGTGTAATATGAATAATTAAAATAGTACACGTACCATATCGATAAATTTTAAAAAGTACACAACTATTCTACGGTTTTAACCCTAAAAAATATATAATGATTCTTTTATAAAACTAAAATCATGAGATCATTTTTACTGTATTCAAACTTATTTAGTACACCTATTAAGATTTGTTACCTGATTCTAAGTTTAAATTCATTTTAATTTCGTGTAAGAAGATAGTAAAGATATGATCTATCATGTATTTTGTCAATCTCTAATAATATGATACATATTTAATAGATTAAAAAAATATGTAAATCGCTGTGACAAAAATATGTTGTCCTGTATTATAATAGACTTAGAAGACGTTTGTTTGCCTCTTAATAGAACCGTTAAGAGGCCTTTTAACCTTGAATGAGTGTCTTAATGGTTCCATTAATAAGTATAAAAACAATCTCTTAGTTAATTTTGAATATTTGATATCTATTGCTATTGATAATTGAGTTGATTTAGCTTATTTAGTAATTTTAGTGATTTCATCCTATCACATTAGAGAAAATAAAATAAATGGTAAAACCGCAAACCCAAGCATATAAATGCATGATCACAAACTGTTTAACGATTTAACAGGTATTTATAATGGTTTATTTTGTGGGGTAGCTGATGACCTTTCACAAACCATATAAAGTGTAAGTCGCGTAAACTAGTCGGCGAATACCTCTGGCTCTCGGATGATATATCATATACTAGTTTAATGATCCACATTTTAAGTGAATATTTTTAATAAAATATATTAAAATAAACACATATAAAGTAAAATGTAAAAAACATAAAATGATAATTATTTAAAATATATAAGAATAATATTATTGTTAGTCATAACTATTAATCTTCTAGCTTTATAAATAAACATGACTTGTAATCTTATTTATTTTAATTGATATAGTTTGATTTTTTTTAATTTATATATAACATATTATTTATATATTTATCTCAAGAAGAAAATGATATAAAATATCGTTTTACAAAATTATTATATAGTTTCAAATATTTTATAATTTTGTATGATATGTATTTATCTTAAGCTATTTTAATGATTAGATAGATAAACTATTATAGATAATATAAGATTTAGATTTATATGTTTTAATGAATTAGTGTCTAAATATATATAGATGATATAATATTTAAATTTAACGTTTTTTTATTTATAAGTTATATTTATCTTTTATCATAAAAATAAAAAATTATATTTATCTTTTATTTGAAAGTGGTAAATGGGATATTCATTTAAGGCGTGGGCCGCCACCACTATGGTCAAAGACTCCAAGGTATTTGATACCCCTTCTCCCATTGGTTGATGGATAGGCGTTGAAACTTGAAACCAATACATTTTAGCAACCCACTACGATGATAATAAACTCTGTAAATATTAACTAGTTTATTACCCGCGTATTACGCGGATATCTTTAATATATATAAAATATAATAAATAAAAAGATAAAGATATAAATATTATTTTTTAAACAAAAGTATATAAGATGATATTATTATTTATTATAACATATTAATTTTGTATATTTCTAAATATATATGAAGTGAAATTATTTTTTTATATATTTATATTAAACTTTTATTATATTATCTTATAATTAATAAGTTAGTAGATTATTAGATTTTGTTTGATTTGATTTAATTTAAATTTAAAAGTGGATTATATTAGATTTAGATAGATTTAATTAATAAGTTAGTAGAGTATTAGATTTTGTTTGATTTGATTTGATTTGAATTTAAAAGTGGATTATATTAGATTTGGATAGATTTGATTTAAATTTTTTATTATTTTTAAAATATATAAATGCCATGTGTCGATTCATGGTGACGACACGTGGCTTCACCAGAAATGAGTATAGTTACTCTTTTAATAGTATAGATAGATTTGTAATAGAAAATATAAATAATATATTGCATATAAACTAAAATTTCAATTAAAATATATTAAACTAAAATAAAAACTTTAAAAAAATTATAAAAACAACTATTAATACCTATCAATTTATGAAGTTAGAAAAATAATAATTTTAATACATAGTAAAAGTATTTTATATTATTTTAAATAGGTAATAGCCGTATGTTTTTATTTTTACGTATATAAGTTTATATAATTAAATATTATTAAAATATATGTATTTCGTAGATCATAAACTAGTAATAATAATAATAATAATGCCTTTTCTATCATCAAATAATCAATAATGTATCATTTGACGTGAGCAAATCCCCTATCTAAATCAAAATTTTAAAACTTTTATTTATAAGTTTTTAATATCTTAACAGATATAAATTAAGATTATAGTTTATGTATAACATAATATTTATATATTTATATAAAAATATAAAATATTTTTTTACTAATTAGTTTTTACTTTTCAAATACGTAGTACATAGCAATATTTAATAGAAATTAACATATAAATATCGATTTTTAATAAAAAAATACAATAACAATATTATTTTTTTTTAATTTTAATTTTGTATTAGTCAACATATTGACAATATCAAAAGATAATGATTACAAGTGACATTATTAGATGATGACAAACGGTGATTAGAGTTATATAATTATTAACATTTATAGTAAAAACAACAAATTTTATTTGTCTTTTATTTTATTTTAAATATAATAAAATATATTTATTTATTCTGATAAAACATGAGACTTGATTTTGGTGATCTTAAGTAAAAAAAAAAAAAAGAAATTTAATTCTAATTGTGACAATCATATATAATAAAGAAAAACATTAGATGCATACTGCCGCGTCTACATTTTAACAGAAAATGTAAACAAAATTTTAAAATAAAAAATAAATACCACTTATTATATATATATATATGGTCAGGTTCTATGGGGAACCATATGCATCGAGAACCAAAAAAGAACCAACCATAACTCTTAGATTAAATGATCATTGGTGAATCACGCGATGCACATATTTGGTATGCATATGGGTATTTTGGAAAAACTAATATATTTAGTCAAATAAAAAAAATTATGTTAATTGAATGTTCAATCAATTAGGTAAACAATAAATGCTAAATAAAATTAATAAGATACACTTCCGAAATTACAAATTCAAAACAAATTCAAAAATGATGATTTGATGTCGATGCATCTAATGTTCATCTTTCAATTCGTGATTCATCTCAATTCTTCATCATCATCTTCGACCATATTCATCATCATCTTCGGCCATATTCATCCTCATCTTCATCCAACCATCATGCATCATCAAAATGATGATGCATATTCATCGGATTCATCTTCAAACACGATGCATTTTCATCGTATTCATTTTCAAGCATGATGCATCTTAATCGGATTCATCTTCAAACATGATTCATCTTCATAAACACGGTGCATCAAATTCGTCTTCCATGAACATCGGATAAACACGATTAATTTTTCAAAGTTTTTCATTAAGATTATGAATGAAAAACCGACCTTACCTTTAAAACGAGACCATTCTATCATCATCATTGCGGAATCATCATCATTTAACATTCAACGCGTTCACAATGCATCTCTTTATCGGTTCATCTTCATCGTTCATTCAAAATTTTGAAACTTCATCCTTGAATTGGTGGTAGGATGACAATGGTGGTGTAATGGCCGATGATGGTGGTACAATGAGCGGTGGTGTGGTGGCGTCCGAGAGGCGTGGTGGAGTGGTGGCCGCCCGAGAGAGATGGCGGTGGAGTGGTGGGGTGGCCGGCCGAGAGGAGTGGTGGATTGGTGGCATCCGAGAGAGTTGGCGGTGGAGTGGCGGCCGGCCGCCGACCTAGAGAGAAAGAGAGAGGGGGAGAGAGATGAGGGTGAGGGAAAGAAAGTGAGAGAGATTAGAGGAATGCTGGTTGATTTGATTTTCCTACCTAATTTTATAAGAATAAAATTAAATAAATTAAATCTCTTATCATTAAATTAGATTTATATTAACTATTCAAATATTGTCATTTATGCATTTTTGGTTTTCAGTAGTTCCCAATGCATCACAGTTTTTCATTAAACCTCAGTATATATATATATATATATATATATATATATATATATATATATATATATATATATATATATATATATATATAGTGTTGTGTGTAAACGGTAAAACACAATAATAAAAAATTATAAAGCAAAGAAAGAACAATAAGTGCATTAATTTATAAGTACTACGAAAAAAGCTATTTTATGTATATATACTAGTTTATCAACATGCGTTAAACTAAATATTTTTGATAAATAATTATTTTTATGAAATACATAGAAAGTTTGTGTTTTTTTTACATTCGTATTTTTTCACTGAAAAAAACTAAAAAAACAATAATCCTTATTTTTTTCATTGAGAAAACTAAAAAATGAATGGTTCATATTTTTTCCGTTGAGAAAGCTAAAAAGGGAAGGGTTCGTATTTTTCTATGTTCGGAAAACTTAAAAACCACAATGGTCTGTATGCTTTTTTGTTCATAAAAGCTAAAAATCGGTATGATTTGTATTTTTTTCGTTTTAAAAACTTAAAAACAATATAATTTTGTAATATTTTTTTGTTTGAAAAGACTAAATACAAAATGCTTTGTAATTCAAATTAACATAATATATTAAAATAAAAGAGACTTGATAAATAAACAAATTTAGATATAAAAAGTTAATTTAATAACCATAATAATAATAATAATAATAATAATAATAATAATAATAATAATAATAATAATAATTTGCAAAATGGTCAATTAACCATAATTTCAAAAAAAAAAACTTATTTCATTCAAACTTAAGGTGACGTTTGGTTCGTGTAATGAAATTTCATGGAATTGTAATTTAAATTTAGTTTGTTTAGAGTTATTGATAAAGAAGACAATGGTTAAACTTTATGTGTTTTCTATCAAATTTATTTGTTTATAGGAATTTGACATTCCTCTCAACTCACACGTGATTTAAATTCCTATACATGATTAGATTCCAACCTATATTCCTAATTAATACTAAAAACTATCTTCTACAATCACCTTCAACCATGTTAATAACCAAAATTCCAATTCCAATTTCTTCGAATTACATTCCGTGAACCAAACGCCACCTAACGGTATTAACGGAAAACGTTAGAAATCACATTTTTTGCAACATTTTAGTATATAAAGTACTGTCAATGTAATTTTTTTGAAAAAAATGACTAAACTTGCAATTTGTGGTTAGTTAAAGGACAATTACGATCCTGTATAAAATCTCAATTTTGACAATCTTGGATGAAACATAATAAATTTAATATGAATGACAAAAAAATTGTTATTGTAAGAGAGAATATATGTAGAAGCCACCCAAGTTAATTAAAAAAGTTTCATTAAGGTTCTCCAACTATCGAAACTTTATTATAGGCCGTCTAAGTTTCCCTTTGATTCATTTATATCAATTTTCGTAAATAACTTGTCAGAAAATTAAAAAAAAAATGATAAAAACACCTTCAACTTATATGATTTTTGAAAAAAAAATATTGATTTTAATGTGTTATACCTTTATACAAAAGATATAAACATATATTCAATAGTATTTCACAACTAAATTAATATTTGTTGTAATTTATTAGAGATATCTTTATTATTTTCATAATCTTTTATCAAATTTTTATTGGAATTGGCATAATTGAAACTAAATTGATACTTGTCGCTAACGATATTTTAGTATTTAGGTGGCATTAATGAAACTTTTTGAATATTTTGGTGGCTTTTGAACACATATCTTTTGCCATTAATAATTTAAGGCGCTGTTTGGTTCACGGAATATTTTCTGGAGGAATGGAATCTGTCAAAGGAATGGAATTCTGGAAGGAATGGAATCTGTGAGAATCCAAAAGCTGTCATTTGTTTGGTTGGCAGGAAATGAATGGATTTCAAATATCATTCCTTGTTGTATTCTGTTTGGTTTATATATCTATAAAAGGAGTTGAAAATTAATTCTTGATAAATGACCAAATTATCAGCATCATTAATTTTTATTATTACATCCAAATAGAACATCAGCAATGTGATCGATAGAATAGAATAACAGCGATGTGAGCTGTAAATAAAAAAAAACAGCAGCAATGTGATAGAAAAACAGTTTAGTGTGTGTGTGCTAGATGTCATATTAGAATAGAATTTGTGTAAGAATATATCCATATTATTACATCCAAATAGATTTTGCCACAAATCTAATGCATTTTTACTTAAAATTGTGAGACCTAAAGAACAGAGAATGAAATAACAAATAGAATTTGCCTGGCAATTTCATAAAACCTACAAATATGATAAGTATGAAATTTAACAAACCTGCAATCAAAACCAAAAAAACTTGTTACAATCAAAATCAAAACACACAACAATCAAGAGGGAAGATAGGCGAACAGATCAAAACACACAACAATCAAGAGGGAAAATCAATGGAACAGAGAAGAAACGAAATCGAGAAGAAGAGAAATGTAACAGATTGAGAAGAAGAGATCTATATAGATCAATCGAACAGAGAAGAATACAGATTGATGAAAGGAAACAAAGAAGAAGATCGATCGATGAAGACAAGAGACGAAGATGAAGATCGAGATGAAGAGAAAGACGAAGATGAAAACGAACAGATCGAGATGAAGATCGAGATGAAGATCGATGAAGACCAGACATACCCGTGGTGATGAAGATCGATCGAAGATGCAACAGATGGAGGAGGCGTGGCTGAAGAGAACTTTGCTAGGGTTGAAGAAAAAGACAAGATTTGGAATGGAATGTAAATTCTTTGCAAACATGGGAGGAAAATAGATTCCCACCGAGAAAGGAAAATTTTTTAAGTGGTGGAATCCTTTTTCCTAAGTTAAAACCAACCAAACATGCAATGGAATGGAATGTACATTCCAATTCCACTGGATTCCTTCAGGAATCCGCAAACCAAACAACCCCTAATAATCATTTCATTTCGTTGATAACAACCTCCGTCTATAATATAGTTTTGTGAATTGTATTATTTGTAACAACAAACAAATCCTTTTTATTGTTCATATCAACAAAAATATTATGTTTCATTAATCATAACATTGAGTTTATTTATGAATTATAACATAACTGAGTTTAATTCTTTTTTCTTGAATTTTTATCTTTCATGGAATACCTAATTTAAATTTTATACAATATTAGTTTGAAAATTTAACTTGTGTGTTCTTTACAATTCTAAATTAAGTTTTAAATTTTTATAAAAGTAATGATAATTTCATTATTGCATATGTTGGTTATTATAATCTTTTATTAATTGTAACATTGAATTGTAAACTAGCGTTTGGTTCGCAAATCCTATTGGTAGAATTTGCATTTTTTTTAAAAAAAATTATTGTGTGGCAACTAGAGGTGTAAACGAGCCGAGCTACTCGTGAGCTACTTGAGCTCGACTCGTTAAAAGCTCGAAAAAAGCGAGTCCGAACCGTGCTCGAGCCTAAATTCGAGCTCGTTAATAAACGAGCTCGAGCCCGAGCTTCACATATCGAGCTCGCGAGCCTAAACGAGCTTAAACGAGCCTATATATAAATATATTAAAATTAACAAGTTATATATATTATATTAAAAGATTATTTAAAAATTAACTAAAAAATTAAAATATATAACAATCGAGTCGAGCCCGAGCCGAGCTCAAGCCGAGCTCGAGCTTTACATACGAAGCTCGAAACGAGCCTCGGCTCGGCTCGTTTACATCCCTAGTGGCAACTTCATTTTGCATGATTTTAACATCAGCCAAGTGTTTGGTTGGCAAATTTTAATAAGATTTGTATTATATGATTTTTTTTTTTTGTTTTATAAATTAGTCAAAACATTTGGTATGTTTTATATGATGTCAAAATTGTTCTTCAATATCATATGTAAATTTTTTTCTATCGATTTGTATTTGAAACAACCAAACCCAAGATTTGAAAATCTACAAGAACATTAAAATGGAAAACATAAAATTTTCAAGAACCCGAATAGAAAACATCGATTTGAAATCAAATCTATAATTCACGCATTAAATGTAAGACTCTTGTCCAATATTTAATGAGGACTAGGAAAATACCGAGTATATAAGTAATCCATGACCTTATACGACGTTGCGTTTTGGGGCCAAAACACAAAAATCTCGTTAAAACTTCTTAGTTAACTATGCTTGGGTGAAAGTGGTATCAAACATAGGTGGTGTCCAGGAAAGTTTCTGTCTAGTCACCAGAAACAAAATCGTAAGAAGAAAAGATGCATGACAAAAACCTTAAAGAAGATAATATTATTTATACGAAGACGGAAGAAGAAACCTCAAAGGAGGGGGGATAATCGTAAGACTATTGCCAAGGAACAGCATTTTGTCATGCTGGCATCAACTATTACAAGATTATGTATTATAACCGTTATTATCCGTTTCATTCTAATGGGTTTTAAGTGGGTGTAAAACTTATAAAATAATTATTTTTAAGTGAGCGACTTAATAATTAATTGAAATCTGTTATATATTTATTTTAAATTTAGATGGCGTTGGATGTATTTTTTTTTTGTCATGAGTGCATGTATATGTTAATTATTAAAGACTATCAAAATAATCATATATAATTGTATGTATAATCACAATTCACAATCTCAAGTTTACAAAACGCCCCATATGAAGTTTCAAATCCACATTTGCAGTTACAGCCATACTACAAGATGAAGAAGAGAAACAAACCTCCTCCAATTCATCTCTAACCCTCACAATAACCCCCATTAACGATGTATCTTTCCCTCCAAATCAATCTCTCACTCCTCTTCTTCCTCATCTCAGTCTCCTCCTTAAACGGCTTCAATAACCAATCATCACTACAACAACCACTCATTACTCGCAAGAACTACATTGTTAGATTCATCCAATACAAGAACGCCCAAGATCACAAGGCCTATCTCCACCAACACGCCAATAATACATCATACGACTCTTGTTCGTGGGAATGGGTTAACAGAAACAACCCTGCCTCAAAATTCCCTACGGATTTTGGAATCGTGGCGATCGAAGATGATGCGGTTGATTTGGTTATCCACAACTTTGAGAGGCTGGAGATGGTGAAAGACGTTAGGGTTGATTCGAGTTATGGATTAAGGAAGCTGCTTGGTGGGATGAAGGAGAGAAAACATGAGATTGAGCGGGTCGGGCCGTTTGTAGATGGGAGGAAGAGGCCTGGGAAGATCTTTACTTCCATGTCATTTAGTGACGCCGAGGATTTCGTTGCTGCAACCATGACTGGCAACCAGACGATTGAGTGGAGACGACACCTTTCATCTCATGTAAAAATGAAAATAAATTTATTAAAAAACTTAGAATTGCATATTAGAAATGGTATACATGTTATGATTTCTGTATCTTCCATGCAGAAATCTCAAGTTACGTCCTTGTTTGGAGCAGATGCACTTTGGTCAAAAGGGTATACTGGGGCAAAAGTAAAGATGGCCATATTTGATACTGGACTTCGTTCCGATCATCCTCATTTCCGCAACATCAAGGTATCGTTTGGTGCTACTGCTTCAATATATGAAACTGTACTGTATATATTTCATTTTCACAAATTTTAGGAGCGCACCAATTGGACCAATGAGGATACACTAGACGATAATCTTGGACATGGTACTTTTGTTGCTGGAGTGATTGCTGGTGAAAATGATGAATGTTATGGTTTTGCACCAGACACCGAGATTTATGCTTTCAGGGTGTTTACGAATGCACAGGTAATGCGTATAGAACATAAATTTCTAGTTTTGAGTAGTCTTGCATCCGCAAGATAATAGCCGCTCCAAGATAATTTGATGTTGGAAGAAACTAGTTTTAGAATTCTTTAAAATGGTCTAAAGCTTCAAGGTCCTTCCCCACAAAGTTTCAGTTAGAAGAGGATTATAGCACTGTTACATGTTGAATGTGTCATCAAAAGTTATATGATTTTGTTAAGAGTGATAAGTTTTTATTCAGTTTACTGCAGGTTTCTTACACATCGTGGTTTCTAGATGCACTTAATTATGCAATTGCAACCAATATGGATGTCCTGAATTTGAGCATTGGTGGTCCTGATTACTTGGATCTTCCATTCGTAGAGAAGGTGAGTGACTAATTCGAATCTTGCCCTCTTAGACTTGGAGAGCAAATAGAGTTGTTATCATGGATTGAAATGGTTTCCAGGTGTGGGAATTGACAGCGAGCAATATTATAATGGTGTCTGCAATCGGCAACGATGGACCGTTTTATGGTACTCTGAACAATCCTGCTGATCAAAGTGATGTTATTGGTGTTGGTGGTATAGATTACAGTTCTAACGTTGCTTCATTTTCATCACGTGGGATGAGTACTTGGGAGATCCCTCATGGGTGATTAATCATCTTCCTCAAGCATCCTCTTTGTTTATTCATATTTTTAGTTAAGTAATCTAATATGAATAGCCATAAACTTCCATTATTACAGCTATGGACGTGTAAAGCCAGACGTTGTTGCCTACGGACGGGACATCAGAGGATCCGAGATTGGAACTGGTTGTAGAACTTTATCAGGAACTAGTGTGGCAAGTCCTGTGGTTGCTGGTGTAGTGTGTCTCCTTGTTAGTGTCATCCCCAAAAACGAGCGAAAAAATATCTTGAATCCAGCAAGCATGAAACAAGCTTTGGTCGAGGGTGCCGTGAAGCTTTCTGGTCCTAATATGTATGAGCAGGGTGCCGGCAGGGTTGATCTGTGAGTTATTCTAGAATTTGCCTCTTATATCTACGAATTTATCTTTTTGAAATATTAATCTTCTAATAAAATACTAGGTTAGAATCATATGAGATCCTGAAGAGGTACAAGCCTCGAGCAACCATCTTTCCAAGTGTTCTTGATTACACAGACTGCCCGTATTCCTGGCCGTTTTGCAAACAGCCTCTCTACGCGGGTGCCATGCCTGTTCTTTTCAACGCCACCATATTGAACGGAATGGGAGTTATCGGCTACTTTGAAGGTCCACCTACATGGCATCCATCAAATGAGGAAGGTAATCTTTTAAGCATTCGTTTTACTTATTCTGACGTTATTTGGCCATGGACCGGGTTTCTTGCATTGCACATGCAAATCAAGGAAGAAGGAGCTTCATTTTCTGGAGAGATTGTGGGCAAAGTAACGGTTCATGTTTATAGCCCTCCTGCTCTAGGGGAGAAAATCATCCGACGCAGTACTTGTGTGCTGCATTTGAAATTAAAGGTGATCCCAACTCCTCCACGATCAATGCGGGTTTTATGGGATCAATTTCATAATATCAAATACCCTCCTGGTTATGTTCCACGAGACTCGTTGAGCGTTCATAACGACATTCTTGACTGGCATGGTGACCATCCGCACACCAATTTCCATATCATGTTCAATATGTTAAGAGACGCTGGATACTATATCGAAACACTTGGTTCACCTCTGACATGCTTTGACGCTTACCAGTATGGGACACTGTTGCTGGTGGATCTCGAAGACGAATATTTCGAAGAGGAGATTCGGAAGCTGATGGAAGATGTCATACTAAGTGGATTGAGTTTAGTAGTCTTTGCTGATTGGTATAACATTAACACAATGGTAAAGATGAGATTTTTTGATGATAATACACGTAGCTGGTGGACCCCTGTCACTGGTGGAGCGAATATCCCTGCGTTGAACGATCTGCTGGCCCCATTCGGGATTGCTTTTGGAGATAGGATTCTTAACGGTGAGTACAAGATAAACCATGAGCGGAGCAGATATGCATCAGGGACTAACATTGTCAAATTTCCGGGAGGTGGATATTTGCACAGGTTCCCTTTGTTTGATGGTGGGGGGAAAGAGCAAATTGACGAGGTACAGAAACACTTATTTTATATTTGGGTGCGCTACTTTAAGATTATGAACTTATAAGGTGTATGACTATTTTGGCAGGGAGATTCGGCTATTCTTGGACTAGTGGAGTTAGGAGAGGGTCGGATTGCTGTATATGGGGACTCCAACTGTTTGGACAGCAGCCATATGGTTACTGATTGTTTCTGGCTTTTACTAAAAATGCTAGATTTTACAGGAAGAAATGTTAAAGATCCAGTGCTGTTCTCGGATACAGTCAAACAGAAACAGCCCTTGTATCAGGACGATAACAAGTTACCTACTCATAGAACAGATTTTAATTTCTCAATATATTCTGCAGTAATCGGAAAGGAGTTGATTTGTCGGAATGACTCCAGGTTTGATGTGTGGGAAACAAAGGGGTATGGGTTGCAGGTCAGAGGAAGAAACCATATATTGCCTGGGCATCGTGCTATTGATTTGGGTAGCGGCCTAAACTCCTCAGCTGATGTCTTTATTCGAAATGGTTTCAAGAACATTGACAAGAAAATAGAGAGTTTTCCAGGCAACAAATTTTTTGGTTTTCTGTATACAGACGATGTAAGAATCTCAAACTCCATTAATTTCAGTCATTTGTGTGAAATTTTAACAGAATAAATGAATTCTATTTGCAGCCTGTGGTATTTTCAAGTCACTGGCTGATACCTTGTGTCATTGCTGTTTGTGGTGAGTAAACTTCGTTTGCAATTGTAAATGTAGCAATAAATTAGAGAACCCATAAGTTCAGAACATATCTGTTTTGTTTTTTTTTAGGGCTTCTACTCCTAACAAGTTTATGGAGAATCAGACAGAGAAGACGTCGAAGAAGGAAAGGATCTGGCTCCAGTCGATAAACCAATGTGTGGCATTGATGTGAGGCTTGTGTTGCAGGGCCGGTTAATACGTTAAAAGGTATAAACTAGCAGTGTTTCTTCACAAAGATTCTTTTCAACTTGTGAACGTAGAGGTTACTGTTGGCAAACAAATTGTTTTACATGGTCACATTGTTTTGCAAATGTATAGATGAAGACCTTATCAAATTTTGCAGTGATTTGAAGAAGGTTAATGTCATTTATTCTGACATTTGTAACGAATCATGTTGATAATCACATTCTTCGGCTTCCACCTACTGTCAATATTTCATTATTTGATCGTGACCTCGTAAATAGCATACCCCGTCTACTCTTACTCTTGTCCTGTAAAAAAAGAGGGGAAATCCGGCATTAACTTTCTGTTTCTTGAGTTTCACTGCGGGTGTCATATTTGCATGATAAAGGAAACATCAATCACCTGTAACTGAAAAGATTGAGATTTTGTCTGAACAGACAGGCTGTCACGAACCGGCAAAACTAGCAAAGAAAAGAAAGAACAAAATAAGATATGGCGCGACGCTACATAATGTCATACGGATGCCCAACCATGAATCCATGATGTTCACCTGATCTAGGGGTGACAAGTTGACACACTACATAACAACGTAAAGAAATATTGTTTATTTTAAGGTGTCATACCAGGAACCGATGTTGGAACTTCAAGCAGAGAAGATGGCTTGTAACCATTACAAGTGTACAAGAAAAGTGGGACTTCTTCATCTACCTTAAACTCATCATTTCCATTCAAATTTTTTGCAGAAATACGACTCTTGGATTCTCTACAAAATACGAAAAGAGTCAGAGATTCGATACAACACCTGGTAAAGAATCTGGTACATCATGTATTCTGCTAAATGGGGGGAAAAAAGCAGCAGAGAAATTACCTGAAGCTTTGATTCACGTTCAAAACATCTGACAGAGCTGATTCAAACAAAAGTTCATATCAAATGAATGTAAGCAGAAAATAAAAAACATACAACAGTTAACAACTTACGTGGTTTTATATACCGATAGTTATATTTCAAATCATCCTCCTTTGAGGAAACTTTGGCTAGAGCAATCTTGTGAGAATAATCTTGGCATGTCAACAATTTCTATTTGGTAATTAAAAAACATATTAATTAGTTATATTAATTTTAAACTTTCAAAAATGTGTTTAAACATAACTCACTCACTTGATTCAGGAAATTGATCTTGACTTCTGTCTGAGAGACTGAACCAGTTTTAGACAGATGGTGATTAAAATTTGATGAAACGGATCCTATATGGTCCACGAGCATAACCATGGCTGTGCACACGTACTCCTTCGTGTTCTTTACAACTCTGCAAACAGGGTAGGATCCGTAAAATCGACAACCGTTGTGAATTCTACTTAGTGCATGGATAACTATTCACTCAAACAGCAGTTGCGTTATACCAGAATATATTACAATGACAAAGCTGGGATTTTTCCTAGTTTTGAGAATCAAACCTACTGGTTTTGAACTTATCGAATTGAACTTTCCAGACCTTTTAGCTTGATTTTTTTCTGTAGTGTTAAATTTATTTTCCAACTTTAAAAATTTAATTGATTGTTGATAGAACCAAATAAACTTTATCAAAAATTTAAACTGAGATATAACAACTTTGACCCATGAAAGTAAAAAAAAAAAAAAATGGAGTGTAGTTACTAGTTACTAACAGTTGCTTTTGGTTAGAATTCAAGAAAGTGGATTGGTAGGAATCTGCTGCATGGTGAAGCTGTGAACACAAATCTTTAAGATCCTGCAACAAAAACAAATTCAGAACAAGAAACGCATGAATCAATCAATGAAAAACATACAGCAAGATTTAAGTTTTAGATGCTACTGACTTGAAGAGACTTATTGAATCTTATGTCAATTTCTGATTCAGATTGTGGGTTTTGTTTATGATCTTCAGATGTGATTGAGGTCTTCATTTTCTTTCAACTCAATTCTCAAAGTCGCTTTTTTAATTGGGTTACATATATTAATAGTAAACATGCAAACACACAAAAACACATGGGTATGTGTGTGTTTTTAAAGAAAGAATTTAAAGATTCTGTTGTCAGCAGCTAACAGAAAGCGCATGGGAAATGGGCACAAATATATTCAAAGAAAGATACAAACTTTTTTGCTATTTTCACTTAATTCCCGTGATCTCTTGTATTATTCCCAGATTTTCCCTCTGCATTCGATAAAGAATGATTGTTTCTGTCACTTTAGTGAATAGGAAATTGTGGGTCGGTTTGTCCAAAGAATTTGGTTAACTGGAGTCCCTGACACTCATGAAGTGGATGTGTGAAATGTAGCAACGGATTTAGAAATCTAACAAATCGAATAAATACTTACTAATTAATTAAAATTTGTTTCAAAGAAATTTATTTGATTTATACGAAATCGAAGGGAATGGCCGACTCCGCCGGAGAACTTTGTTTAATTATTTCCTAATTTGTTTGCATCATATGAAGCAGCTAATAATATAGTAAATTCTCTGACAACGTTTTGATGAATAATTTAATTGGAAATGCACTTATATTTTGAAAATGTTTTGGTCGTGGTAATTAGAAAATATTAGTGTCAAGTGAGACAAAATTTACATGCAAAGATGCAGGAAATTCACATGTGGTCAGACGTTTAGTCATTATTTATTGAATCTGAATTTCTGAAATCTGATGTTTAAATAAATATATAAAGAAAGAAGGTAGTTTATTTCCAAATGTGTAGACCTCCAGCCCAAATCGAAACAAATTAGTAAAAATGGTTGTTTATTAAGAAAATTGAAGAAATACATCACAATAGTAGCAGTATACACAAAAATCACAGGCACATATTACACCTTCACTAATTACTACTGCCTATGACAAACCCTACCTCAACACTGTAAAACTCATAAAAATATAACTATGTCAAAATTAAAAGAAAATTTAAACAAGATTCATGTTAGTTTTCTAACAATGGGGAGGGGCCTAGTAATTTCCAACTCTGCATCATAGAAATGCCATAGACAAAGAATGGTCTAGTAATACATAAGATGCAGGCTGCAGGTAGCATCCTACTTTGCTAACCACTCTTTACGTCTCTTTTTCGGCTTTTAGCTTCAGTTCTCCATTTTCAGCACGAAAAGGGATGTTCAAATGTTTGCTATTGTTTTCAAATGTCCCAGCTGCTGCATTTTGAGGAGCCAGGACTGCTGACCTCGGAAAGCCGTTGCTGAATGGTTCACGTTGACTTGTAGATTGAACTGTGTGTGTGCCGGTGATGTTGGTTTCGATTACTTCCATTTGACCTTGACCTCCTAAATCGCTTCTGGCCAATGAAGAGCACTGTGTTTCTGTAGCATGGAAACCAAGATTCAAGAATCAGTGTTAGGTTATCACATGTTTTGAATTAAAAGCTATCATATCATGATATTAGAGAAGTTTGATGTGATCAAGAAGTCTTGGGAGCAACAATATCATGGTGACATGTACCTCATACAGTTAAAAGTAGTGCACAGTAACATAAAATAAAATATCCCTCATCAAATTAGAAAGCAGAAATCTTCAAGAACTTCCCATTATCAATCTTGGTAGAGCATAACCTCAGGTCTATGTTTTGTCTTTGGAAGTTTTCACTTTTCAAGTTACAATTAGCCAAAATTTTCATTGTCAAAAGGTATTTCAGGCATTTGACATACAATGAAACAACATCCTAAAACTATGTACCAAGCCAAAAATACCAATAAAATAAAATAAAAACTTGCCCTTTAATTCGCCGAAAGTGATGAGCCTGTTGAGACAATCCCGAAAGGCTGTTAAGACAACCTTCTCCTGTGCAGCATAGGTTTCGGTCACCACTTGACCATGTGGCAACTGAGAAGGCGCATTGGCACCATCAGATCCCAATCCATTGGAAGTCGAAGTGGTGAAAACCGTATCTTGTTCATCACACATCAACGCAAGGGTTCCGGGAGACATTGGCCTTCCTTTTGAAGCATCTGCGCCATCGGAACCAGACTCATCAAGGCCTGTTTTATCAGCCAGAGCTCCATCTGAAGGTTCCTCTGCTACCGCTTTCTCGGTATCAGGTTCTTTCTGGCTTTGTATATGGTCCTTGAATGCCGAGGCATCAGAACTTTCTCTCTGATCATCTGTATTTTCACAAATAAACATAAATTAACAAAGGCCTTCAACATTGAGCAAGTATTTTTATAATAATAAGAAATGATTCCGAAAACTCTGATTTGGAGAGAGTTGTTCATGACTTGCCTACATATCAACGTTAAATGTCTACAACGAATAAGAATTTGCATACCAATTTACCTCATTTAGAACACAGGCCTATTTCAACTTCAACAATTCATGGTCCCTTCCTATATTAAAGGTGCTTCACTTCTACTTGTATTTGTTAAGGTTTCTCTATTATCTATCTAATTTGTGAGAAACTCAAAAGTTATATTCACTTATACCATATTATTCCCTTGCCCATTCTGTAGCCCTCATATAAATCAAAGAGGATCATGTGATCACATTTTCTTTCTTCTTCTTGCATCATATAATGGGAAAAAGGAACAAAAAACTATTGTTGGAAAATAAGAGCGCATAAAAGCTTTGAAGTCAAATCCCTAAGAAGAAAGGAAGAATATATATTTTAAGAGGTTGGTACGCAATATTTAAGCTTTGTTAGCTTCAATCAAGATCCAATCTTTCCCATGGATTTCCTGTGACTTGTTGTGTGGCTTGCACCTAATACGTGGAACATGAGGCTGTTTTAAGCTATTATTTTCTACATTATTTGTTGTGTGTCTTCAATCTTTCTACATACTTTATAAAAATACATATCTAGATCCCCATGGCAAGCTCTCTTGGCTTACAGACCAAAAGTTACATAAAAAATCGTAGTCGTATCTTTTTCGTGGATATTATACATGGAAAGAAAAAAAAGTGTTAATGAAAATAGGCTGTCTACATCAATGTCTTTCACGAGACAGTGAACGTGTAAGGAGGCTAATCATGTCCTTGAGTCCCAAGTTTGGGTCATATTTAGCCAACGGCAACAAGTGAAGTGTCAAATGTCAATAAAATGTTCTATTGACCTTTACTTTTATAGCATTCCCATCCCCATGGCCAATTTTCAACTTTCCTTCTATATGATGACAACAAAGTTGTTGAAATAGTCTATGCATAACCACTTCTATATATGCCTTCCAAGTTTTGTAGGATCCAAGAAGTTCATTTCTATATGTACACCAATTCTTTCAAGTTTGCAAATATAATAAAAGCAAAAGAAATTATATTTCTTAACTTAAGAATTATTATAAGTGGGGAAAGACCTTGTGGCAACAAAGAGCTTACTTACCTGCAAGAATCCTGGCAGCTTCGTTTGCATATACCACTAATAGAGAACAAAGCTCCTTCATATCATCTGGCCGAATAAGATCTGCCAAAAGAGACCTTCAACAATAACCAACTAGTTAGTTTCAAAAGCATTTCATCAATTATTTAAACAGAAAGAGTTTACAGCCTGTACCTGTATGTAAATTTTGAAGGACCTACTGGTGCGGCATTAACAACACGAGGGGCAGGAATTGGAGATAATGAAGTGGACGGAGCAGAAGCTTTGATGTGACTCGTCTGCTGAAAAACAGAATAAAGTTCAGATGGTGTCACGGACGTGAAACTGAAACAGAAGTCAAAATCAACTATTAAACCTGTTGAAATGGTGCAAGCCTCTGAACAGACGTATCTTTGTCTAAGGGCCCACCAAAGAACAGTTCCTGGGCTTTTCTCTTCCTGGAGACTGGTGGAGAACCATAACCAGAGGATCCGATAGCCCCGGTGATGGCAGCATTTGCTGCCTGCTGAAGATATGCAATGTTATTGGCGGAATCTCCATGGAAAAGTGCCTGGCGTTCTTCACTTCCTTCGAAATTTTTGCAGTCCATGCATTTGCAATTATCAGAGCAGAGAATGTTTGCTTGGAAGCACTCACAGTATTTCTTTAGGCATCCTGACTTTTTGCAATGGCATCCTTTGTTATGCTTTCCCAATACAACAACTTCCCCAGCCTCTTCCTGAAATATAATCAATTCTGAAAAAGGAGAGGGAATATAATAGAAGGCAATAGATGCATCAAATACCAACGGCATCGTTTAGGTAATTAGGTAGTGTTCGGAAACTTGCCAAAAACAAAAATGTAAGAAGACCTTAATAAAGAAAGAGTGTTGCAATGAAACTAAATTGATTGTATGTTTCCATTACTGTAGATGCATTATTCAGTTATGGAAAGCAACTAGCATTAAGCTAATCATAATGTAGCAATATAGTTTTGTAGACATGACACTTATTCTGCGGATCTAGAAAATTTGTGCAAACTCTCCATTTGCAAAGCTTATAAAATAGTCAATCATCAAGCATTTTGCCTATGCACCAAATTGCCATACAAATAATAATGACATAGTCTTATTAATGCATAGGTCCGCGTGCCGGAGGTCATTTCTGAGAATGCAGTCGCCACAACTTTGGTGGAGGAATGAATCTCGAAAACCACCTCCCCCTACCCCATCCTAATGGGATTGGGGTATGTTGCTGAAGCATGCATATTAATCATGGTTGTTCAAGGAGGTTCAATAAGTTACTTTTATTGGCAATCAATAAGTAGAAGAAGACTCACCCTATTATCACGATTTCCATGTGGACTACTTGCAATTTTAGGCCGGAATGCGTTGGGATTGCGTTCCAAAGTAGTTTCAACTGCATCTCTCCTAGCAGCCTCGTTTTCAACATTATTATGACAGTTTACACAATTGCAACCATCACAATATATTCCAGATGCAAAGCATTCACAATATCTGAGATAAAATGACAGATATGCTTATCATCAGAAATCATCCATCGGATAATGAACATAAGGTGGGAATTAGAAATAACATTAGGGATCTTTTGATCCAATCAAAACACTCCATTTGATAATTGTCAGTGATCATAATAGATCATGCCAGACACATCATCTGAATTCTAAATACTGACCTTAGTTCAGGTTTAGAAAATGGTATGAAGTTAATCAAGTGAAAAATAATGGCTTTTCTAATGGTGTTTTAAATGCGAAGGGGTATGATTAGGTCAAGTATACTTACAACTTCAAGCATCGTGAATGTTTGCAGTTGCATTGTTTTTGCTTCTTTGGAGTGCCATCCTTTATATCAACATTCTGTCTTGGTCGTGCTTTTGGGGATTCAATTTTCCTGGGAAAAAAAGATGTTATTACAATTACGCATGGATTAACAAGATTGAAAGATAGGCTATGAACTCCTTGAAAAGGCCCATTATTCTGATCTTTATGCAGATTATGATTCACAAAACAACACCTCATTAAATGCACAAAAATCAATGGAATAATCATTCCCAGATGCATAATATTGGATCATGTAAAATTTATATGAAAAGATGCACTCACATTTAGAAGAGACATACTTGGTACGAAAAGGAAATAGTATAATTGTTTGAGAAGTTTGGCTGCTATAATAGTATATCACACACAAGGGAAGTTCAATAAACATAATAAGTATACTATTGGCTTTAATTGTACATCAACCAACCAACATAACTACATAAGAGCACCAAGAACAGATTCAGGTAAAAACGGTGCCCGGTAGTTGTTGGCTGGAAAAACATTAATAGATAACTTTTGTAGAGTAGCATACTTCTTTTTTTAAACTGGTATCTGGAACCTTAGACCGCTAGTCATGGGGTCTATACAAAGCGCCCACTCCACACGACCCAAACAAACTTTAAGCCTTCCTGCCAAACAAACAAAATCGCTGCTCCCTATGTAGTTGATAGCACCTTCAAGGTTCAAACCTTAGACCTACGATGCACATAAGCCCCAGGCCTCATTTGCTAAGGCAACTGGGCAACCCATGTGGGTTTCAAGGATTACTAGTTAATGACGCGGAAGTTAACAAATAAAAAGTTCTAAAAAACAAATATATCATAATAGCATGATCCATAGTGTTAAAAGCACGCCTAGGCTCCAACGTCTGAGATCTTCTTAATTGAAGCGAGGCACATTTATGAGGCTCGCATCGGCGCTGCACCTTGGTAACTAGGTGTTTTTTTGGCTTAGGCAAACCTGGAAATGTTGAATTTTTTGTCCTTAACTAATTTATTCCTTGACCACACACAATTTTTCCTTCATTCCTTGTTCAACTTCTAGCGCCAAACCCCAAGAGCGACATTTTCCTTCTTCTTTCTTCCGACTTACCTGTTGGTTTTTCCTGTTAATTCTTCTTCCTTCAACTTTCTCCGGAGAATTCCTGTTGTGCTTTATCTTTGTTAATTCCTCTTTCCATTTTCTCCCTCTTTTAAATCATTTCTGTTTTCTTTTTGTTAATTCTTCTTTCTTCTATCTTGCAGCTCTGTTTTCTAAATTTTCCGTTGTATATATTAGTGTGGTTTTTATGTCCACAACCTTTTTTATGTGCAAAATCATAAATAAATGATGTAGTAGTAGAAGTTTAGAAGAGAATTTCTGTTTTCTAACTTTTCTGTTAAAAATTTGGACCACGCACTGGTAAACAGTCTCTAGATTCTGTCAATTTCCTGTAAATTCATTGTTGTTGGATATCCTTTTCTATTCTGTGGTAAATTTACTGTTGATTCATTGTCAAAGAGAGACTTACAGGCAGTACCACAGTAATGTTTATATTAACTTTAGATTTCCACTGTTCCGGTGTAGTTTATAAACTATAAATTATATTGCAGTTGTATATGTATACGATGCACATCACATTCATTAGGCTCACACCTTGTGCCTGTGCCTAGGCCCGGGGACTGTATGCGCCTAAGTGCACCATGAGCCTTTAATAACCTTGTCATGATCGTACTAGCTTCCACTAAGCACATTACAAATATGCTAACATCATGTCATGGTTCAAGAGTTATAGATGACCAAGTATGAAACCATTCCAGCACATGATAGCTTGGCTGGACTACACATTTAAGAAAGAGTCAAAGACTGCAAACATCACTTGCCACGTGCCATCTTGGTTCCAAGAAAAAGAGTGACATTTGGTTAATGAATTTTCAAACTTGGTATTCCCTCCATCCCAACAACAATTTCCTTTTGGGAAATCTCCAAAAAACGTCAACCTTTCCAACTTTGCAAAGTTTCAGTAACACACCACTCTATTCACTATCTATCACTACAAACTATTGATGACGCTCATTATGGTCAACAAAAGTGTATTTATTTATATTATCTATTTCCATTCTCCATTTTCAGTCCTGTTGCCCTCATCAAATTCCCCTTAAATCAAGAAACGAGTATAATCATATCTTTGTGACTACTCACATAAGATAATGAAGATGCTAAAAGGAAGTACTGCTTGATGAATAATTTATATGGATTTTGTTGCAAACTTCACACCACCATTATGCTATTTCTGCTGCCTGTTATAGAGTAATCCTAAAGCATACAAAATTTGTAATAACTCATTTGAAAAGTAAAGTTTAACAGGCAAAGTGAAAATTGCAGCTTGTATAATCGAACAAAAAGTGTGATGCCAAAGAATCTAGCCGCTAACCTGTTCCCCCAATATAGTTTTTCAATCTAACAAGTAACAATACTCACCAGTCACTACCTCAGTGTCAGTACCATATATGCTTTGATAATCCTACATAAAGCATTGCAGATACTCATCACAAATTCACAATCAAATTTCTTAACCTAGCGGCTAGGTCCTAGGGAGAGCATAATCTGAGGCAAAGGCAACTTAAGAATATCGATCTGAAAATGATGATATTATTCATCATCAAATTGAAGCATATTATCAACTTCAAAAAAAAAGTTGCAACCTTTTCAACGGAAGACTTGAACTTTTGCAAATATGATTGATTTTAATCGATACAGATGCAATTTTATTGTTGATTTACATCAAATCAGAAACCTCATAATTATGGTTTTTAATTAGGCATAATGCAGAACACTTACACTGGCCTTATAGGTGGTTGTTGATGAGTGGTTGCAGCATGAGACTGCTGAATCGATGGCATCAACGGTATTGGATGTGGATGTGGGTGTGGATGTGGATGCGGAAGTGAATGTGGCTGTGGTTGTGATTCTGGCTGTGACTGCTGCGGTGGCGGCGGCAGCTTTGGCTGTGACGGAGAAGGCGCTGGCTGTTGCATCTGTGTTACCACCGGCCGATGAGGATGTTCGGGCAAAACAACAGTAGTCACCGTAACTGATGCACCACCACCAACACTATTAAAATCGAGCTGGCGTGCGAGCTTCTTTGCTGCCGGGAAATCCGTCGCTGTCGTCGTTGCCGCTACCGCTGCAGCCTCGGTTTGAGTATTTTTCGGAGGGAAATTCAAATCCCCTCCGCCTTCACCTTTCTCCATTCTTATCTATCCAAATTTCAAATTGTCTTCAGAATAAAATTTTAGAGGAACAAACAATCAAATTTGTTGGCTAAATTTTTCAATTTGCCACCAAATTCAACAACTATTTGAATCAAAATTGGAATCCCAGGAGAAAAAATTATCAACAACTTTTATCACTCAACTTCAAGAGCACAGATTCACAACTTGAATTCGCGAAAAGATTGGCGTGAAATCAACACAAGGTCGATCCAGGATACGTCGTGAAAGCATAGGAAATCAGTAATTGTGATGAGTGACAAAATTAAAATTGATGGGTGATGAACAGAAAAAAATCGAAAAGGGGAAAAAAGAGAAGCAAAATACAGGCTTCCTCCTCTCGTTGCTTTCTTCCTCCCTCTCTCGAGCTTTTGAAATTCAATTTTGTAAATACTTGACGGTAAGATTTAAGTCTTGGTATTCCTATCCAATGGTTATGAATGAAGCATGTGATCCGACGGTTATGCTTCACAGCGGAGTCAATGAGTCATTTTTAAACGTTGATTGATAGGACTCCCGTGCTATACAAAATTTATCTATTACACATTTATACATTACTCACTAATGAAAACATTTATACATTACTCACTAATGAAAATACTATTCATAAGTGGATTTTGCTAATTTGTTCATCTCACACCAACAAAGAAAAATAATTTATAAATGGATTTTGCTAAAATGTGCTAGAGAGGGATATCTAAGTATTAATTATATTTAATTGTGCTAAAATGCACTAGAAGAGACTTTTGCAAAACACTATTTGTTGGTGGGTTTTGCTAAAGTGTGCATATTTTTTTTATTATTTATATGTAATTTATATAATGAGAATCTTTACATGTTCTTATATTTTATTCATTTAAAAATTAATTTACTTAAAACTAATTAATTCTTAGACATTTTGAAAATAATATTTATTTTGGCTATAATAATTTTTGGTTTATAATAACTTTAATGTTTTTAATGTCTTATTTTGGTATTTTTGTGTTTACTTGAAAAATCAATTTTATTTTATATTCAGTTTAACATATTGCTTGATTAATTCTAATTATGTTGTAATGTTTAGTTTATTAAATATTGTTTATATTAATAACATTATTATTTCAAATTAACATATTGCTTGATTAATTCTAATTAGGTTGTAATGTTTAGTTTATTAAATATTGTTAATATTAATAACATTATTATTTCAAATATTGATCACACCAATAAATTTGTTTTACTATATTTAGTTCATCGTCATTTTCAATTATATATTATAACTTTTGTTTATTGTAATAACTACAATAGATGATAAATGTGTGTTTTGTAGCGTACATACGTGTGTGTGTGTAATAACTACGATAGATGATAAATGTGTGTGTGTATCATTTGGTTGGTGATCAGTTTTTTCTCCAACCTATTCAATTTATTCAATTTATTTTAAATTTTAATATATCTTTTTATCTTTTATGTTAAATTCTATCTTAACTAATCAATAAAGTAAGATTTAATCGTTTAAACTGTATCTATTAAAGTACAAAAAATGCATAGTTATACATCCGTCGCAACGCACGGACACCACATAACTTGTTATAAACATATAGGAAAACAACTAGTTTATTTGCTCGTATGATATACCGATTTTTTTAAAAGATAACTTTTTTTAGTAAATTATAAATTTTAGATTAATTATAGAACTCAATAATAAACCACACAAACCATGAATATTATGAAAGAGGCGTGACTCAATATTTATTTTAAACATTATATATTATTAAATAAAAAATTATAAAAATAGTTTAAGGAACCTCCAGACGATAAACGGAAAAAACAACGTAAAATCGTTAACTTGATTTATAATTAATAACAATACATAATTGAGATACAATAAATTCTTAACTTTAGTAATAGTTAATATCAACCCTTAATAATCAGAATTTTTCATTTTCCAAGTGTCTTATATTAATCATCATACATTCATACGAGATTATATTAACCTAGAGTTGATAACAAAATCCCTAAAAAATAGTATCTATTAACCAATTGAACAATTATATAAACAAAAAGTTATAAATTACACGTGTCAAATGAAGGTTGCGTCAATTGGCATTCTTGTTAAGTGTCAAGTGGTCTTCTACTTACTTTTTCAAAAGAATTCTGTTTAAATTCATATATTGTAGTTTGTTTGATCGTCTAATTATATTGCTAATGAGTTAGGTTTTTATCGAAACACTAAAGTTTAAGCATTACTCAGTTTTAGTTGAGTCAATATTTTATAAAGTTTGAGTTTGAGTTAAATAAAATACAATTTTGACAAATTTAACTTTTTGAGAAGATTTTAATAGTTATATTATCAAGCTTTTAAAAATTTATGACATGGATCATGGATATATTTACATATCATATACATTGTTGTAAATAAGTATGTCTGAATTTTTATATAGTTTTAAAATCACGTCAAAAAAGAAAAGACATAACCTTCATAAAGGATAAAGATTCATATAAACGCATTTATAAGGATTGGAACAATTGGCGTTCAAAAAAAATAACGATGTGAAACGATTAACTACCATTAAAAGAATTAAATAAAAGATTTTATATCATTAATTTAAGTTTATTATGAAAAAACTAACAAGTTTTTATTATTTTTATGTTTTCATGTTATTTTTTTCTAGAAATTACCTCAAACTAATTTTTTAATGGTTTTTTGAAATTTAGTTATCAAAACACGGTTATAATTAATAACACAAGTTTTCTAAAAACTGAAAACCGGATTCTAGTAGTCCAATTTCATAAACCATAAAAGAAAATCAAGCTGGAGACTTTTCTGAAAAAAATAACACGAATAAATAAAAACGTAAAAAATGTTAGTTTTTAGATAAATAACTTTATTAATTTCAACCACTTGCCATCTACTTTACGTTAAAATATTATATTTAAAATACTCTTACTGTCTTTGGGGTTAAATTGTTAATATAACTTTGACATAAATAACTTGTATATTATAAAAACTATGTGAAAGAAACAATATATTTTATTATTTTCGATTTACAACACATATTATTGTATACTTAAATTACTTTTTTCATAACATAACAGAAGCACAATTACATTTACAAAATACATTCAAACTTTGTTATCCACTTAAATGACGTGTAATTTTAAAATGGATTAATGTAAAAGTCATAATATCATGTGAATGTTATCACGTAATGACATGTAAATTTAAATAGATTGTTGACAATGTTATTTGAATATATAGTCTTATATATTTTGGAAATTGAATGTCACTAGTCTATAGTATGGTTGACTTACGAAATTGAATTTAAAAAATTAGTAATTTATTTACGGGAGATGTTTGAGATTTGCATTTGAAAATGTATCGTAGCGTTTCAAAAACTAAGAATCATGTAATAAACTAATAATTATGACAAAAGTGATGTTGAAAATGTAATATTTTGTTTAACTTCTATTGTTTACTATCGTAATTATCAAATAATGAACTTTTATAGTTTTTGGATTTACTTAAATTGTAAAATTATCATGTAATCAATAAGCTATATTTTTTAAAATTTGAATAAGTATGATGGAATTAATTATAAAGACAAATAATAAATTTGATAACAATGCAATGATCCAACCCTATATATACACACATACATACATATACATACATACACACACACACACACACACATATACATATATATATATATATATATATATATATATATATATATATATATATATATATATATATAGATAGAGAGAGAGAGAGAGAGAGAGGGGGGGGGGGGGGGAAGGAAGGTTCAGTAGAAAACTAACATGCATCAAGAAACCTTAGGAAACCAATATGCACCATAAACTAAATGAAATGCATTACAAGGGATCATTAAGAGCATTATAGGAATAGTTAATTTACATTAATTTATAAATACAATTTAAGTATGATCATGTTAATATTAGAAACTCCTAAATCTCTCCTGCATTCCGAATTTTCATGAGGTTACACGTATTGATTGATATTATGACTTTTACATTAATCCATTGTAAAATTACATGTCATTTAAGTAGAAGTAAATACCTATAATTAATGGGTTTATTAATTCATTAATTGGGTTTATCTTAATTAATAGATGAAAACTAATAAATTAATAAACTCATTAATTAGAGGGATTTACTTCCATAACAAAATCTTTAATATTTCAAAATGGATTTTAGTAAACATGTTCAATCGGATTCGACAATGAGTTTTAGTGAACATGTTCAACCAAATTCCTTAATGGGTTTTAGTGAACATGTTAACCGGATGTGTCAAATAAACGTATTTATTCTTTCATCAAACCGTTCATGAAGGTTTAATATTATATACACGTTATTGAACATGTGCAATCAGGGTTTATTGTGTTTTAGTCGTTGTTAACCCTTTTGGTGATATACCAATATTGACGGTATTGAACATGTTAAATCGTGATTTATGGTGTATATCGTCAATGGGTTCCATTTTGGTGATAAACCAAGATTTATGGTGTGTCATCGTTGCACATGTTCAGTATGAGTGTAAGGAATAATACTAAATAAAATGTATATTTTCATGGGATACACATAATATTTGATTTTAATTTAAAATTTTCAATACCAAATTCCACGTGATGCATCGATTTTCGCGTGATGCATTATGATTTTCAATGAAAAACAAACATGCATCAGAAAACCTCACTACACCACTTGGATCTGTAAATGCATCAGAAAGGCTCATAAGAGTATTTTGTGGAATTACAAATAATATTTATCTAATATAATAAAAACTATAGTTTTTTAAATTTGGTATCCCTACAATCTCTCAACCTACCCAATTGCATGGGTTTGGATTTCAAAATCATTTCATACATGGGTTTGAATTTCAAAATCAATCCATAACATGAGTTTGAATTTCAAAATCATTCCATAATATCGGAAAAAGAATGCGACCACGATGAACGGAGTTACGTGGACGACGAAGCATACACATAATCGGATTTCACATAAACAACATCGATGGCGGATGATTCAAGTATATCGAATGAAACAAGCATACACCGCCGCCGACGCCTGCATTGCTGCCGCCACTTGCACCGTCATTTGTGATGAATGTTTGTGAGTATTCATCGGTTTTGATTACTAAAGGTCGTGATGCATCATTATTTTGTGAGTATCAATCGATTTTGAAGGTTTGAAGTTATTGAATGTTGTGATGCATCGTCATTTTGCGTTGCCGCCGCTGCCTGAACCGTCATTTAGTGATAAAGGTTTGTGAGTATTAAAGGTCGTGATGCATCGTCATTTTGTGAGTATTAATCGCTTTTGAAAGTTGGAAGTTATTGAAGGTTGTGATGCATCGTCATTTTGTGAGTATTAATCGGTTCGAATGATGCATGAAGAATGCGAAGGATGTCTGATTTCATTTGAAGAATGAATGAATAGGAATGACGCGAATATAAATGATGAAAGATGATGAAGAAGACGATGCATCAACATCCTCTAAATTTTGAAAAATTTAAATTTGGATGTATCATCTTTTTGTAATTTTGGATTGTGTATGGTTTTTAAAATTTGAATTATTTATTAATTATAAAATTTCAAATTTTGAATATAAAATTGATGAAAATTTAAATTTTGAAAAAAATACACCCGAAATACCCCTATACATATTTTTTTTAAGTGCATCGTGATGTATTAATCTAATATCATATATGCATCTAATCGCTACGATTGGTTCTAAAGTTTTCCGATGCATATTGGTTTTTCAATTGAACCCACCCACACACACACACACACATATATATAAATATATAATATGGTGATACGAAAATAACAGTCTTAAATTTATAAACTCTAATCTGACCAAATCGACCGATAAACTCTCGGGCAAGTGTACCCGATCGTATAGCAATAAACTGGTAAGACCAGTATCGTCTCCACAGGGAACGAAAAATGCAATTTATACCAATTAAAATTATTCTAGCAAAAAGAAAATGGACTAAATGCAAATGAGTAAAAATGGGATTTTGTTTTTAGATTTTTTTAATACCGTTGACACGGCAAAGTAAACAAAATTATGAAAACTAAAAAGACAATTAATAGTAATTGACGAAAAAATTTAAACGACTATAAAATAACTAACTATGATAAAATAACTAAAATGTATTTATCATTAAATCACTCCCCCTAGATTCGATTCGTTTTAAAAGTGCAATTGATTGATAGAGTTTTTAAGAAATTTCGAGCTAACATAGACCATCAACCCTACTAATCCGATTATAACCTAATCTATTCATAACACGCTAACTTTCGTTATTGGTGAATTGAACTCAAACTTTTATCTGAGTTATTAGAGAAGCAGTTTCAACTATCATAATTTCAGAATAATTGATTACCCTAACCGCATGCAACCGTCATAATTTCAGAACAAGCAAACGATAAGATAAAACTAATTACACGTGCAAGTCATAATTTCAGAACATGATACAATGTAATAGTAAACTACTCAATAATTATTAAAATAAGTAATTCAAGGTTCACGACTAGGCATAAACAAAACTCAATCAATAATAAAAACTAAACCTAAATCTAGGGTTCGTTCATCAATGACAAATACAATAATCTTAGCCCATAATTAAATTAATAACTAACAATAATAAATAATAAAAAGAACTAAACATAATTGCTAAAAAAAACAATTAGGAAAATTCAAAAGTATTGTTGCTACCTCTTGTGCGCAGGATCACAAAAAAAGGAGAAGATAAAAATAGATTATGAATGTTGTTTTCTTTCCCTTTGCGCCGTCAGCAGAAGAAGAAGAGAGAAAGACCCCAAAAAAAATTAAATAATGCTTGTTGTTTTTTTCTCCCAGCCGCCAAACCAAACAAATAAAAAATCTCTAACTTAATCCTCCTTTTCCTTCACGCCTCCAGAGAAGAAAAAAAACCAAAAAAATAAAATAATAATAATCCTCCTGTCAAGTCCCTCATCCGGCTCCTTTTAAAAACAAAAAAAGAATAATAATAATAATAAAATAATCATAATAATAATCCAACCGAAACCCTAAAATATAAAATGGACTTTGGCCCGTTGGGTATTGGGTTTGGAGAGGCTCAAATCTCGAACTTTCTTTGGACCTGCTTGCATGCTCTCATATTTTTTCACTTTAAGCCCACATAATCATCTTATTTTCTTGTATTGTACCCAATTAAACCTGCAAATAAAAAAATGACAAGAAAATGAACTTTTAGCATCAAACCTTATAAGTTTAAACGCATAAAAAGAATGATATTGTTGAATAATTATATGAATAAATGAGACAATATCATATGGTTAACGTACAGAAGGTACCACATTTGAAAAAAAAAATTTTTAAATTTTTTTCATAAACATGTTTTATCTAACATTATGATCGTCATATGTAAATTTCACATACATTAGCTCCTAAAAAAATGATGTGAACTTACATTTACATAAATTTGCATATATGTGAACATGCATTTATGTGATGTGTGATATCATGCACTTAGAGTTTTCGAATTTACGTGAAATTTATATATAATTATGCGTAATGATAATTAAAACATGTTTATGAAAAAAATAATTTTAAGATTGATACTTTCTGGTGCGCTGGTGGTACTCACTTGAACCTATATATATATGGAGTGGGTTCAATGGAGAACCTCTATGTATCGAAGAACTTTGGAGAACCACAATGCATCGCTAGAAAATCATAACGCATCACGTGGAAGTCGATGCATTACACGAGAATTTGATACATCAAGTGGAATTAATGGTGCATCACGCGGGAATTGTGATGCATTTGTGGTGATGCATGAAGGCTCTTCGATGCATGGATATTCTCCATTTATATATGAAATATGATAAGGGTGTACAAGAGATCCTTTAAAAAAAGTTATTTTAATAACTTAAACTTTAAAAAAAGTAATTCGGCCGAGGTTTCCTTTTCAAAATTTGCGACCGTATTTGACTATTTTTAAACCACAATAAACAGCGACAGCCGACAGGAGAGGTGTCCGGTGTACCAAATATAAAAATCCAACTTTCGGGCGTATTTTAGACATATTTATCTCCGTTGGTGCATTATAGCGATAACCACCGTCCACCGGCTTTCGCTTCAAATGCATGTGATGCAACTATTGGAATTCGTTTTTTACCTCAGTTCTTGAATGATCAGAAGTTTTTTAGGTAAGCATTTCCGATTTGTTGTAACTTCCAAGTTATATTGTTTGTTCAACAAAACTCATCACATCGAAATGGTCATGCACAACACCTTGTGGCTTGTGATCTGATGTTCAAGCGTTTAGATCTGATCTTGCGTGTGAACACTGCTATCGAGTTTACTCTCACTTGCAGAATCTATCGATTCCGTTTTCGAATTTCGAGCTTGCAAGTCCATATTAGTTCGCAGGCTGCAACGAAATAGAATATATTCTCACATGGAAACTGGAATTGCTCAATATGTTTGTTTTGCAACAGGGGAAAGCCTTTCATACAACTAGTCTGGACGTCTCATTGGGTAAAACTACTAAATCAATGACTTTAGGCCTCATATTTTGTAAGGACCCGTGTGTATTAGGTTATAGAACAAGTAAAACTTCCATATTATTTATTTGGCCGCATTTCAGCTTAGGGTTCTATCTTTTTTTTTTTCTTTATTTAGTGTTAACTCGTAAGCAAAATCGGCTAGAAAATAAAAATGCTTTAACTCGATAAAAGGTTACCGATGAATTCTATCAATGTCCGACTTTTATCATAAAACTTTTTCTCTGTGGAAGGTTAGAATAAAACAAACACTAACTTGAGTACTTGACATTTGGGAAGGCCCAGATAAAAGTTTGCCTTAGGCCCCCGAAGAGCTTGAAACGCCCCTGCAACTTGTACGGTTGTACCGGGACATGGTAACTGCTACACGAACGAAAGCCACTAATCCTCGGCTAAAATAACCTGTTACTGGAACCAAAACAAGACATCCAAAGGCACTACTAAGTACTAGTTACTATCTCGATTAATAGTTCGTAAAGCTTGGTACTGAAAGTTTGACTAGATAAGTAATACGGAATAGTAAAAATAATACGATATATGAAAATATCCAAAATGATAAGATAAATTCCCAATGCTAAAATCTTCCCCCAAGTCTTTTGGTCAATTTGGATAATTATTTAGGCCAAATTGCTAGTATTTCATTTATATGATCAATATGAGTGTTCTAACCTTTATTTACAGGTCCTCGTTTGTGATTTCCTTAAAGTTTCTGGATTTTATTTGGTAGTGACTGAGATCTAGGCCTTATTGAGTTCAATTTTTATGAGTGCACATTTTGACTGGTGTAGATACATTAATATGCTTTGGGATTATGACCTGGTCTAGATTGCAGGGTTGGTGCTTTGGGGTTATTTTTTTTTTTATGACTATCTGTTCTAATCGGTTGGCGTTGGCCGTAATAATAATTTATTTTCAGATTGAATTAGTTTCTAACAATCAGATTTGAGTTTTGTTGCAACTTACCATTATACTTGCTAACATGCAATTGAAGGAACACTAAAGTATGTGACAGTGAGTGATTTGCAAGTTCTGATGGTTATGTTGCAACAAAACTACGAGTACATTTACTAGGAGGTCGAGCATATTTGAATGTTTTTATTCTCGTGTTTTAGCAAGTACAATGGTTAGGTTGCAATGGATCTTATGATGGTTACAAAACTCATGCACTTTTTATTTGAATGGCTTCATGACAGTGAATCAGTGATCTTAAAGCTTATAAGTTTGGAGGTCTTGTATTTGTGGACAAGCTATAACAGATTTTGGCATGTGGGCACAATCATACGGTTCTTCCTTGATGTACAAGCGCATGCCGTCAAGGGACGGTGCAAGTCCAGACGAGTCAGGTACCTTGTGATTTAATGATTGTATTTGTGCAGCTTGTATGTATGCATTCTTTTGCTTGTATCTTAAATCTCTTTATGAAGCTAGGAGGTGCAAACAGTTGTATGAAGATTGGTGTTGATCACATTATGTGATTAAAAGGGGGGCATTTGTCATTGAATACTGATGAATTCTTGACCTTTGTTGTTTGAAAATTCATATTTTTAAACAGAATTTTATGAAATTCAAAATGAGTTTTTTTTAATAGTTCTTTGGGAATGAAGGGCTGGCATTTAGATTATTAGATAACATTATAACTGAGAAGTGAATATGAATTTGGGAAAAGTAGAAAAACCTGTTTCTTTGGGTGTTTTATGAGAGTACAAGGTTTCTTCTGGATGCAATAATCTGACAGAAATGGATAAATTAAAAAAAGGTTAGGGGTATTGATGACTTGTAAAAATTAGATCAATTTGCAAATCCAGTTGATGCTTACTTTAGTATATTTGTGGGTTTATCTGGCTGAAATCTTGTTTGTTTTGTAGATCTTTTGCAGGATGATACGATTCAAGAGCTTACTCATCCACCTCTGATACATTCTCTGCCTCACGTACTTGTTGCAACTGTAGTATCGTTCTTATTTGGTTACCATCTTGGGTGCGTTGTCAATCTAGATTATCTTTTGCTGCACTCCCCAAAAAAAGAAAATATAAGTGCATAGTGCTTTCCTGACGGGTTTACTCGTCCACCTTTGATACATTCTCTGCCTCACGTACTTGTTGCAACTGTAGTATCGTTCTTATTTGGTTACCATCTTGGGTGCGTTGTCAATCTAGATTATCTTTTGCCGCACTCCCCAAAAAAAGAATATATAAGTGCATAGTGCTTTCATGACGGGTTTACTCGTCCACCTTTGATACATTCTCTGCCTCACGTACTTATTGCAACCATATTATCGTTCTTATTTGGTTACCATCTTGGGTGCGTTGTCAATCTAGATTATCTTTTGCCACACTCCCCAGAAAAGAAAATATAAGTGCCTAGTGCTTTCATGACGGGTGGATATTAGTTTATTAAATATCATTATAAGTGGTAAGGAGCTGAAGGTTTGTAATGTCTAAATCATTTCCACAATGTGCAGGGTAGTTAACGAACCACTTGAAAGCATATCCAGTGATCTCGATTTCAATGGAAATAGCTTAGCTGAAGGTGTCTTCCGTTCCCATTTCACACACTATCCAGCTTCTGCTACTTGCATTGTGACTCAAACTTACGAGCTTCTTTGTATTTTGAATAAAGGTCTCGTTGTCAGTATGTGTCTTGGTGGTGCCTTTGTTGGATCTCTATTAAGTGGTTGGATTGCTGATGGAGTTGGGCGGCGTAGGGCTTTTCGGTTGTGTGCTGTGCCTATGATCATTGGTGCTTCTTGTAGGTAAATAGTATGTTGCATGAGAGATCGCATGCTCATTTTATTTAATGTAAATATCGTCCATCTCGCTGATTTATTGCTGCCAACTTCACAAGGGTGATTTCAGTTATAATCTTCAAGCTTCACGATCTAAACTTTATTATTGGTGGTGGTGCTTTGTTCTTGTTCTTATGTCTGTCTTCTTGGTTTTATAGCCGGTTTGTTCCGATTGGTGTTTGGTCAGTTGTAATCGTTTCTTTATCTATTTTATTTACTGGGATAACCCATTTACCCAAAAAAAAAAATCTTAACTTTAATTCACTATGTCTGTCTAATTTTCTCTTGTGGTTAACCTCTTTGTTTCAAATAGATCTGTTTTACATGCTATACGAATTAAAGCACTCCTATTGTGAGTGAAAAAATAGAAGATCTATTGTGTCATCAAGTAAAAGATATGACAGAGAATAGATTATAGATTCTTAGTCCTTTGAAGTTGAATTCCCATTTTCAGATTATCAAGGCAAATAAAGCTTTTGCACATGTTTGTTTATCCGTAAACAGGATCAATACATTTGACTAGAACAAGAACCGAGACAGACAGAAGAAAGAGCTTTCTTCTCCATGTTAGAAGAAGCAAAACTCTTCTTTTGTTATACTAAAAGATCTTATGTCGTCATCTAGAGATTTTATGGAAGATAATTTATTACTGATTGCTTAGTCTTTTGATGGTGAATTTCCTTTATCAGATCATTGAGGCTAATAGAGGTTTCCTGTATATGCTAATTAATACTTTTTGCAGTGCGATAACCAACAACTTGGGAGGGATGCTACTAGGAAGGTTTTTGGTTGGGATAGGGTTAGGCATCGGGCCTTCTGTCGCATCTCTTTATATCACAGAGGTGAACCAGCTATTACTTAATGCCTTACTGATGAGGGGATCTTGAAAATGCAACTCTCTTACCTTTTTCCCTGGCAGATTTCTCCTCCTTCTGTGCGGGGTACTTATGGAAGCTTCATTCAAATTTCAACATGTTTAGGAATAATGGGAGCTCTTTTGATTGGAATCCCTGTTAAGAGTATTTCAGGCTGGTAAGGAAATGAGTGGATGCTATAGTCTCTGAAGCTTCATTATGGTCTCTCTTTATTTAACAAACATAATTGCTATCTTTTGATTCATCTTACATGTATACGTGCTCAGGTGGCGTATATGTTTTTGGTTATCTACAATTCCTGCCCTTGTACTTGCTATTGCTATGATATTCTGTGCCGAAAGTCCACACTGGCTCTACAAGGTTTGCTGTTATTTTACTTTTTTTTTTCTTGAGATGTACATACCTACCTAGATAAGACATTATTTCCTCAACCCTTATTTAATTTGCGCTCTCCATTTTGTCCTCTTCCTCGAGTCCTCCTTATGGACCCTTGACCTCAAGGTCCCTTCTTATAGCTTCTCAGCAGTATGAAGTAATGTTATATTATGCTAAAAATGTTTCTAAATACCAAGATGTTTGATAGAGTGGAAGAAATGCTGAAGCGGAGGTTGAATTCCGGAAGCTCTTAGGAGCTGCACATGTTAGATCTGCAATGGCTGAGCTGTTGAGGTCAGACAAAGGAGATGACAATGATAGCGTTACGATCACGGAACTTTTTTCTGGGCGCCATTCTAGAGGTAGATGAATTTGTGGGCCTACTCTAGGGTTTATGTCTTTATTCTTTTTGAGCCTAGGGTTTATGTCTATACTCTTTCAATCAAAGGGTTTGTCTTTATGAGCATACATATATCCCCTCTATATGGCTTTGGGCTGGGCTTTGCATACTAGATATTCTCTGCTCTGCTTAGCCCTCTGCAAAATGCTTTGCGATTCACTTGCTCCTTTTGCAGTTGTTTTTATTGGATCAACCCTATTTGCTTTACAACAGCTATCTGGCATAAACGCTGTATTTTATTTCTCTTCGACTGTATTTAGAAGCGTGGGAGTTTCACCAAATCTTGCCAACGCCTTTGTGGGGATCGTAAACTTATTGGGTAATTAGCAGCACTCTCTCTATGTGAACTCTCTATCAAGCAAAAAATTCTTTTATTTAACTTGATAAGTTCATGCTTTTTCAGGATCATTTATTGCATTGCTTCTGATGGATAAACTTGGGAGGAGAGTCCTCTTGCTCTGGAGTTTCTTTGGAATGGTAATTGTTTAAGCAGATTTCAAAAAACTGGATTCTGCATTATTGAAATCCTTACCTGCATGCATGTGGTTTCACCTGTCCTTAACTCCTTTTTTATTTGGTTATCATAGGCCATATCTTCAGTTTTCCAAGTAGTTGCAGCAGGTTTGTTCGCATCAACTTCTGGAGCTGTGTACTTGTCTGTTGGTGGAATGTTAATGTAAGTTCCCTTTTGCTTTTGCAATCACCTACGATGTGTCTTCAGGATGCTAAGAGAAAAAGACGAGTGCTCTAATGACTTTGAAATTGCTTTTTCGACCGATTCAGTGGTTCAAGTGAAAATGACCACAACGAATGTTTGGAGCTTGAGATGTTGAAAGAAAGGTTGATAACGTTTGATGGTTCATATTTCAGGTTTGTATTTTCATTTGCCGTTGGAGCTGGTCCTGTGCCTGGTCTCTTGCTATCGGAAATCTTTCCAAGCCGAATACGAGCAAAAGCTATGGCTTTTTGTATGTCGGTGCACTGGGTAACTTAACTATACATCATCAAACTCGACTCTTGGTTTAATAATTTGATTGATTTGATTTGCTTATTGGCTAACTTTTTTCTAGGTCTTTAATTTCATGGTGGGGTTACTATTCCTGCGTCTGCTCGAGTTAATGGGCCCACAAATGTTGTACTCGATGTTTGGTTCGATTTGCCTGGTAGCAGTGGTCTTTGTAAAGAAACACATAATGGAAACCAAAGGAAAGTCACTTCAAGAAATCGAGGTTGCTCTTTTACCGCAATAATAGAACCAAGAGGATTGTGCGTTAGTTTTGTCTGAAGCAGGTATGCTCGATTTTAGGGGATAAACTGTCAGCAGTAAATCCGGTTACTCATGTATGAATTGTAACATGTACAACTTTGAGGGGCTGCCCCTTGCTAATCTAGAATCGATCCCTTTTATAATTATTAATCTTGATAAATGAGTAGGGGTGTAAACGAGCCGAGCCCGAGTCCCGGCTCGTTTTAAAGTACCAGGCTTGAGCTCGAGCTCGGCTCGTTTCAAGCTCTGTATGTAAGGCTCAATCATTTTGGTTTGTAAGCTTGATTTTTCATTATTTTTCCATATTTTTTTATAATGATAATGAATATTGATATAGAAAATGAAGCATTCTCTTTCCTTTATTTTGATTCTTTTGATTTTGACAAATAAAATTGAGAGAAATAAAATATATTTCAAATTCATTCTTTATTCTTGTCCGTTAAGAACTATCTTGATAAAAAAAAAGTTTGTAAATGTCTGTCGTTCCATTCTCTCAGTTCCATCGTACCAACATCACCTTAAATTAACTCAATTCCATTGTACCATAAACACTCTTATTTAACAATTTACACGTAGTTACACACCGTTTACAACAAACAATTTGATCAACAAGATCCAATACTAAACTAGTTAGAAAATCAAAAGGCATATGTGTGTGTGTGCGCGCGTGTGCAGTGCATGAATGAAGATCATCTAGAGGTTATAATTGGAGATGAAGATCCCTTAACAAATTGCTCCTCTTTAAGCTCCTCCTCATCTTCATCCCAATGTTTTGATTCATCACAAGAACCATAAGCCCAACTACAACCTAAAAAGTAGAAGAAATTTGCCAGACTCAAAATAGCAAGAATCCAATAGTAATAGTCATAGTGACCTTGGTTCAGATTGTTTGAAACCCAACTCACTCTTCCTCCTTGTTTTGAGTATCTATTCACAACCCCCACTATTAGACTCCCAACCAGGTTCCCAACAGCCATTCCAAGTGCAAATAGAGCCACCCCAATGCTAGCCATGCTCTTTGGGAACTGAGAGTAGTAAAACTCTATTTGCCCAATTGCATTAAAAGCCTCTGCTAATCCTAGCAGCGAATATTGAGGTACCAGCCAGAATGCCGACATGTTCACAACCCCATAGGCGTTCCCTGCAAGTCCTTGCCGGATGGCTGCATCACGCCTCTTTCGTTCCACCACTGCTGACACAGCCATGCCTAGACACGAAAGGAGTAGCCCGATTCCCATTCTTTGTTTTAGGCTAAGACCCTGTGGTCGTTTTGTGAGTTTTGAGATTTGTCGGACTAGGATCTGGTCGTATAGTGCAACCCATATGGTAAGAGTCAGTAATGCAAAAACATCAAAGGACCCTGGTGGGATATTGAAACTTCCTATCACATGGCGGTCCATGGAGTTGGCTTGGAGCACTGGGAAGGCATGTTGGCTAACGGTCACTGCGATCATTATGCTTGCTGACCATATTGGGAGTACCTTGATTAGTGCCTTGAACTCTTCCACTTGCTTGACGGTGCATAGGGTCCATGGATCTACAGCCTCGCCGGCTGGGGTTATGTCCTTCTCAGGGTTCCTCACAATGCAGGCTTTGTTTAAGAATCTACACAAGCAACATAGAGAAACTGATCAGAAAGAACTTATCATTTGTTAGAATTATGTTTTCATACATTAATTAGCCCATGAATTACGTTAGGAAGCATAGATTTAATTAAATACGTGACGTATGAAAGAATACATCCGATATATGCCTAAATAATTTGTCATGCTTCTTGCATTTTGTCACCAATTGCGTAGCTATCATGGGGGTTATAAGGAAGACAGTTTTCCGGTATTAAAATGATGACGAAAAGTACCGGAATTTGTCCGTGGGTACCAGAATCTTGGAACCCTTTCTGTGATGGAACTGTCCAACGGAATTCTTGGATGGAAGAACAAGATATTTGTTCTTAAAAGATGCCGACATAACTTGAAAAAATCCGGTGAACAAGCTCTTATTTGCCTTCACTTTGATATAAAGAGAGGAACCCATGAAAAACATGACTGTTGAGAGAAACATCAATACTACAGGAACTCCAAATCCTAATACCCAACCTTTTTCGGTTTGGATATAAACTATAACAGTTACTGATATCATCACAGAGATCCCGACAGAAGTATAGTACCAGTTGAAGAAACGCTGCAAGATTTTTGAGTTTTCAGGATTCTCAGGCCGATCAAACTGGTCGGCACCGAAGGCTAAAGAACATGGCCTAATCCCACCTGACCCTATAGACATTATTGCAAAGCATATGAAGAGGAGTATGATCTGGGCTTCATGTGGTTTGGTACATCTCTCAACTCTTGCATCACAACTATCTGGCCTTGCTGCTGGAAATACCGCAGTTGACCACAACATAGTCATTCCCTAAAGAAATCAACAGCATATGTGGTTAGATGTTCAATAATAATTAATATGTGTAAAATTCATTTCATTACGCAGTGTCTATATACTCGGTCTTACGATTAGAGAAATAACTGATCCTATTGCAATCACACGAAAACGTCCCAAATATGAATCTGAAAGAAAAGCTCCTAAAGTAGGCATGAAATTTGAAATGGCTCCCCAGAAGAACAAGATGCTTGCTCCAGTTGCACTGCTCAAGTGATACTCATTTTTAAGGTACAAGATCATATTCGAACGTAGTCCAACACTTGCCACTCTTTCAAACGACTCATTCGCTGCATCCAGTAAGTAACACAAGCTAGAAATTAAAACCAAGTTTGTATATAAATATGTATAAATTTGCTAGAAAAACAACCGAGATATATACAAATTAAGAAGTGGAGTATTAACATGTACCTATAATAAAAGGCATAGTTCTAAGGCCTCCTTTTCGAATTGAGCCTTGTTTGTAGATTGTTTCCGACTCAACCGAAGACAATTCCATGATGTTTCCACCGTAAGAAAACTGCAACAAAAACTTGAAAACAAGGTATAAATAAATTAAACAAGAAAAAAGAAGAAGATCGTACATAGAAAAAAAAAACAAAACTAATCAAAGCAGCCTAGCTAGCCGGATCTATTTAACCTTTTGTGTTTGTTTTGCGATGATTTGTTCGGCGGGTGACGACAGATATATTCCGTCACGAAAAGTCTACCGGCGGTATGGTTGCAGCCACGCTTAATTTGATACTTCAATCGGTCTGTAAGGTATGCAGCAATTGTAATTAAGGGTGTGTTAACGTTGATGATAAGTTGATGGAACGTAATTAATTAAATGCCATGAAAAAAGACATTGCCACTGTCATGTGACTGTAGGTAGTGCCCAGTAAGATGCTGTTGTTATCTTATTCTGATGATATATTATTTTAACTTTTTAAATTTTTTTTTTTAATAAAAAACCTCTCTTGATCGATGTTACTTTGATGGGTGCAAGAATTAATAATTAATTAAATGGCATCAACATAGACGTTCGTTGGTCATATCTGTAATAACACTAATTTGGGTCCGGCCTAAATAAAAGTTATTGATTTTTCGTAATATACAGTATAAGAATTCTTAAAAAAAAAAAAAAAAAAATTCCTGACTTTTCTAATACTCTCCAACTATAATTAATTTGTTTTATTCAGTATTTCTTATTCTAATTATAAAAACTAAAATTTAAAATTTCACTACAAATAAATAATTTATGAACAATCAACAATCAATTAATTAGTAGTTCACAAACAATCAAAAGTAGATCTTGATTACAAATCCTAGATTCTATTAATAGTTTTTTAGATTTCACTACAAACATAAACAATTTATGAGTTTTAGAAATTTAAAATCTAAAAGCTACCTATATGTTTGACATAGCTAACTGTACATTCGAGCTGAAGTTATGAGCTAGAACTTTCAGTAACTGAAATATTTGGAAGCTGTAGTTTTTTAGAAGAGCGAGATATTTTAATTTTTATATACGTGTTTAGTAAAAATAGTTGTACCTATGGCTTCTAGTATTAAATGCCATAAAACAACATCAATATTAATTAAATGTCGTAGTTTATAATAATTTAAAAAGAAAAAGAACTAATTTTGCTCAGTTTAAAACTCAAACTATTTTTGAAAGTTATTTGAAGTAGTTTCACGTAAAAGAGCTTTTGAGAGCTTTTATAAAAGATCAAGCCATTGTCAATAAATTACAAAGCCTTTGGGGTTGAGTAAATCAAAAATTAAAGCTCTTAAAAGCTTCTTGCCAAAACGACATTTATATTTTTTTAATGAGCTAATGAGTATTAGGTATTGAGTTTAGCTCTAAAAAAAATAATGAGCTTATAAATAAGTGTTTGATTTTATTTATCAGAAAAAAGGTTATGTAGTCTGTAAAAAAATTGGGTTTAATTTTATTTATTAGAAAAATAGATATCTGGTTTGTAAAAAAATTGGGTTCAATTTTATTTATTTAATAGTCGTTATGGTAAATTAAAAATAATGATATTAAAAAGTTATTTATTTGATTTGAGGTTATAATAATCAAAATATATAGACAAGTTTGTCAATGTTTGAAAGCACTTGTATATATATACTCAAAAAATTATTGGTTACATAAACAAAGTTCAAAAAAATATTCATACGAATCAGAATTATATAATGTAACATCCCACTTTTGGGACGGGGACGTGGAATTATGTGATTGGGTTGATTATAATATTATAATTGAGTTGGACCAATTATTGAGTTTTACGTGGAAGTGTCACGTGATAAGATTTTGGGTTATCCGGGTGTCGGGATTAAGTTTTAATAAAAGAATATAATTTTAAGAATTATTGATTAAATTGGGATCCGGTGATATAAAGTATGTATTTTGTGATAGTGGGTTCGGATATTGGGTGTCGAACCGAGTTAGAGGCGAAAACGTATATATATGGGAGCTCCTTGCCTTGCTGCTTCATAATCTCCTCTCTAAATCAGAGATATTGAGTGTGTATGTGTGTGTTTGGCCTCCAGAAGCTGCTGCAACAAGGATTGAGGTTCTGAATTGTGATCGAAGCTTCAAAGTTGTTATCAACTCTTCTTCTTGTGAGTTTTGGTAAGTTGAGCATTAAATTCGTAAATTCTCATGATATTAGTCGTTTAAAGTCTGTGAATTCAGTTATATGTGTATGTTAAGTAAATTCGAGTCTGTAAATTTGGTGAAAATCGAGCTGAAATGGATTAAGGGGTTAAAACCCCTGGCTGTGCAGAAACAGAGCATATCTGCTACTGTTCGTCCGTGAGCGCGGCCGCGATCATGGGATCGCAGGCCGCGATGTTCTTGAGATGATCGCAGGCGGTTTGAGCCCAAGCTCGGACCGCGATCTGAGCGCAGCCAAGTTTGAGGTCAGCGCGACCGCGACCGCGATGAGGTTAATGCGGCCGCGATCAACTGAGTGCGGCCGCGATGCGGCTAGGGTTTCGGGTCAGGTTTTCGGGTTCTGTGGATCATATGTTTGGGTCTTTAGGGTCTCGTGAGTTATTGAGAATTGTATATAAAGCTGTTGGGTTGAGATTGTGATATTGAGAATGCGTCTTTTGGGTATCTGGATTGTGTGAGTTGGTTGGGATCTTGTGTTCGAGTATTCGGGTTGTGTAGTTTGGTAGTTGGGTATCTGGGTTTGAGCGAGTTATCTGAGTATTGTGTTAGAGTTGTTGAGTTATTGAGAAATCGTGTATAGAGCTGTCGGGTTGTGATTGAGTCATTGAGTTGTGATTGTGATATAGAGTCATTGTGTTGTGATTCCAGGGTCTCGAGTTGACAGGGTAGGGAAAGGGCAGGGAACTGAGACCGAGTAGTGAGACTCCAGGGCAGGTGAGTTTGCATGTTTTTATTGAGATAATTGTACGATTATTTTACTAATACCTGCATGATCTTTTACTGAGCTTTTTATGAGATATACGAGTTTTCTTACGAGCTTTTTATTGAGATATTATCATGCATGGATTACTGTGCTTTATTGAGAACTGTGTTTTATATATATGAGATTTGGGACACTTGAGCTGTTGAGATACTAAACCGTACGGCTGGGCAGGGGTTGGGTCACTCCCAATTCCCTTTTGAGTTCCTGACGACTGCTTTGTGCGGTCTAGGAATTTTGGCACGTGGGCCTATCCACGCGAGTTGAGCATCATGTGGGATCTCATATACTTGTTCAGTAGAGAACGCTGAACGTTTTATTATTGAGCTTACTTTTTATTGAGATTTATAATCGTACACTAACCCTTGCATTCTCACCAGCGTTAGCTGACCCAGTGTGTGTTGTTGTGTGTGTGTGTGTGTGTCTCAGGTGATCAGAGATTTAGTAGGCCTGCTGGACCCAAGTAGGGTTACTGTGACATTTATCGAGGAGCTAGCTGCCTATGCTAATGGTAGTCATATTTTGGGAATGTTTATGCGTACTTCGGATAGTGGGTAATATATTCAGGGACTTCCGTGACTTATTTATGTGATTAAAGTTTTAAAACTATCGAGTTTCTGCATGTATGTATTGTGAATAGTATAGGGATTATTATATTATATCATTGCTGACGTGGTATTTATGTGGCATTGTGGATTAGTTGAGGGTGTTACATATAATATATGTGAAAAAAATTGATATACCCTCGTCTCGACCGTCGAAATTGAGTTAATTTTTAATATCAACCGTTTAAAATGTTAATGGTGTTAAGGATGATTTGAAAAGGAAAACTTCTAAAGAACAACTCTCCAAAAAGAACAACTCTCAAACAGATAACATGATTTGAAAAGGATAACCACCTTGCACAAGTTTTTCTTAGAAAGAGTCTCACCACCGAACAATTAAATAAACGATGGTCTGAGCTGCCGAACATGTATTGACATAACAGACAAGAAGACGATTGAATCGACACCCCTTTTGTCAATATATTGAGAAAATGGCAACCTATGTAAAACTGATCTCAACATGATAATATTTACATTCTTTGGCATCCAAGGGTTCCACAAGTTAGAGATATTTGAAATAAATTTTGAAGACAATAAAAAGTCTTCTTGATCAGACAACTTTTTAACTGTAAAGCTTCCATTACTGTTGTCATCCCATCTCCATTTATCAAGAGATTTTTGAAAACAAAACAATTCCGTATAACATCGAAAACCTTCGAAGCTTCAGAACTTTGTTCCCCTGGGGGTGGGGGGGGGGGGGTGGGGACTCTCCAACAGCAAGACAAATCCCAATCACCAAAAGCTAGACACATTCCAACACCTGATAACACTACAGTTTTGGTTCTTCGCCAAGTCAAATAGCTACGAAAACGTAGCAACTAAAGAAGAATAAATTGTACAGTTGTACACCATGGGCCATTCCAAAAAGAGGTGTCTGAACCATCTCCAATGACCTTTCTGCAACCGTTTTTTGAAAAGATTATCTTTTTTTCAAGAGCATTCACCACCTCGATAATGTTTAGTCAAACACTCTTCCATAAATTCGAGATATTAGACATCTCAAAGCCTCCCGAATCACCATTAATAGCCATGGTAACTCTTCTCCAAACTTTGAATCTTCATCCATACCCCAAAAAGAACGATCTTCTGATCAACTCAAGTTTATTTATTACTTTCACCAGAGCTTTAAACAAGGAAAGAGAGTATAAAGAGATACTTCCAAGCATGGCCTTTACCAATATGTGTCTCCCTCCAATGGAAAGAAACCCAACCTTCCACATATTTAAACGAGAGAAGAATCTATCAATAAGAAACTCCTAATCCGAATATTTCTTCATACTTTTTCCAACAGGTTGCCCAAGGTAAGTAGCAGAGAATGAACCCTCCAAACAACCAATAGATCGGGCAAGGCAATTAACTTCCAAAGACTTCCCCCTACCCTAAAAATGCAGAATTAGAACAAAGGTGTGAAACCTGCCTATAATCGAAAATGAAAATGTAAGAATCAAATGATATTTTCACGTGAACAGATATTTTTTCTAATCGCAGACATAAAAGACTTTGGTCATTTAATTACTTAAAAAACAAACAGTACCTAACACATGCATAAAGCCAATATCATAGATTGAAGCACTTCCATAACAATGTTGAAGCATTATTCGTCACTTTTGTTGATTGCCATTTTTTAAATGGTCTTAAAAAAATACAAAGAAAAAAAATTCATCAGTTATGTTTTGAATTTTTTTTGACAGTGACAGACAACATTATTTACTTGATTAATTTATGATACATATATATTTTTTTTCTTGTATGACTAAAATTAAGTGACAAATTAACTTCTAATACATCCAACTTTTTCATTGCATTTTAAAGGGTTTATTATAAAAAACCAAGATGTTTTCACGTTTTTTGCGTTTTCGTCCCTCTATATTATTTTTTTCATAAAAAACCTCAAGTTCATTTTTTCTTTTTGGTTTAGTGAAATTTGGACATTAGACCCCGGTTATAATTTGTGAACCGGGTTTTTAAAAACTGAAAAACCGGGTTACGATGTCCAAATTTCACTAAATCAAAAAGAAAAAATTTACTTGAGGACTTTTATGGAAAAAATTACATGCAGGGGCGAAAACACAAAACACATGAAAACATGTTAGTTTTTTTCATAATAAACCCAATTTTAAAACTATGATTTTAATTTTTTTTTATTTATAAAAAAAGCAAAGAAGATTTTACTAAAATAAAATTAAAGAGCCATCGAGAAGCAAGCTTTAAAAAAAAGAAAAAAAAGATTGCCAGTTGATTGCCGATCCCAATCGGACCAACCGACCAACATATATAAATCTAGTCGTGGTGGCTATTAGCCCAATTAGTAGAAAAAAACATGGATATGGTTAAATAGCACAAAACAAGAGGAGACACCGTTGTTAGACACGTAGTTAACCAGTTTATTTAGCCGTATGATATACGAGTTTGTTTGAATAATAAATTTTTTAATAGATTATAAATTTAAAATAATTATAGAAATTGGTGATAAACAATAATACAAACTATTAATATTATAAAAAGATGTGACTCGATATTAATTTTAGACATGTATAGATTATAAAATGAAAAAAAATATTAGAATGATTTAAAGAACCTCCATATAATGAATGAGGAAAATATAATTAAATCCTTATTTTTATTTATGATTAATAACGATACATAATTGAGATACAACAGTCAACAAATCATTAGCTTTATTAATTAATATCAACCATTAAAAAATTAGAAATTTCATTTTACAAGTGTCATATATTAATATTAAAAAATGGATTTTATTAACCTAGGGTTGTTAACAATATCCCTAAAATATATATAGTAACTATATATTAATTGAAATTAATTGTTTAATATAAAAGACACGTGTCAAATATAGGCTACGCCAATTGTCGGTCTAGTTAAGTGTCAAGTGACAATCTATTTACTCTTTTAATAGAAATATAGATCAGCCACTTAGCCCTAAAAAGGAATTCAGCTCTCCATGATAAAATATCAACATTAGTGGAAACATATTTGTTCCAAATAAAGTTCAAATTACCATCAAAAAGGAATTTTTTTTCACATCATAATTTAAAGAGCATCAAATGTGTTTACCATCCCTACTTTTTTAGGGATGTAAACGAGTCGAAAACCGGATCCAAATCTGTTAAAATTGAGGTCGGCTCATTTAGAAGGATCAGACTTGAGCTCAACATAAATAAATTTACAAGCTGGAGTTTGGTTCGGGCTCAACTTGTTTATTATATATATCTTTTACTTTTATATCTTTTATATTTATTTAATCTATATATTATATATTTAATTAAAAATTATATTTATATGCGAAACCATTTAAGTTCGTTTAGGCTCGCGAGCTCGATATGTGAAGTTTGAGCTCGTTTATTAAATGAGCTCAGATCTAGGTTCGGGCTCTTTTAACTCGAGTTTTTAGCAAGTGGAGCTCAAGTAGCTCGACTCATTCACACCCTTACTAGTAATTTCTAAAAATTTCCCATTTCACTCCAAATATGAAACTTTTTATAAACGTGTTTAGATTTTTTCTATAAAATATTTAAATTATTGTTAACTTTGATAATTTTTTAGGGTAAATTTCTTGCCCCTGTTGTTTATTAGAAATTATAGATTAGGTCATTCAATTTTAAAAATTACACTGATAGTCATTATGGTTGGAGTTTGTTATTATTATTATTTCTAATAATAATTTTTCTACATAAGTTCAAAAGAAATCTAAAGCTTAGTTTTTAAATACCAATAACGATAAGAATAACATTTTTATATATATTTATATCGATGTTTTAGTCATCATTAAAAATAATCTAACGTAAAAATTATTAAAATGAGTAACCAATATAATTAATTAATTTTATAATTTAGAAAAGGTTAATCAAAAAATCTAAACCCAAACATTAATTTTTTTTTTTGTTTTTAATTAATAATAATAATTATTCATATGTCACTATAAATATTTTATTAATTACTATTATGTCTTTTATGTTAAATTAATTTTATTGGTATTTTTAATTTTGTAGAGTAATTTATTATTTCATAATAATAGAAATAAATAAAAACAACATTAAATTAAATAATTCCAATGGTAAAATGATCATTTAAATGGTCAAAAGATGAAATCCGTAACAAAACTTCAAACACAATGACAATCATGTTTATTTTTTAAAGTTAAAGCCTATCCATAATTTCTAGTAAAGTCGATGAAATTTGTAATTTATGCTTATGTATATCGTCAAAATATATATTTTGTTACATGAAGCAGTGGCTGAGATCGATAAGGAACGGTCTGGTCAGATAGTGGAGACGATGAGGATTCTGAATTACTGTGAAGCAATGAATTGGATGAAGACTGACGAGGACTGTGTTAAGCAAAATACGTATTATTCATATTGTACGAGAGAGTGGGCCTTTATGTGATCAGTTATTTAAGCCCAAACCCAAGCCCAGGACTAATATATTTTGGTAAATATTAAATTAGTGGAACAATGAAACTTCAACACTATGTCACTATGTAACAAATCTTTTAATTTTTAATTTTTAATATTCTAGTTTATCTTGAAACAGTTTACATCTCGATGGATCTAAGGTTTTTTTAATTATTCCTTTTAGATCTAGACTAAATCTAGAGTTTTTTTTTTTTTTTTTTTTTTTTTTTTTTTTAAATAAATATCCTTATGTGGTAATATTGGATTAAAGAATTTGCAAAACTTAATCCAGTGATCTCTTAATAATTAAAATGTAAAACTTGCATAATGGCTTTTAACAGTAGAGTGGAGTGGAGTTGGGACTTAATTCCGATATCCACATGTCTTGAAAGTAAACGCCACTAATTAAGTTGTAAAGCTTAGGCCACTAACCTCTTATCCTGAAAGTGCCATTAATAATGTCGACTAGTATAACTTTAGCTTAGTATAATATTTTTTAACGGCAACACATTGAACACCAAGGTCAGCCTTAGCAAATATTACACGGACAACCGTTCATGGTCCATTCACAATTTTTTTTATATGTTTAAGGCATTGGTTGTTTACCTCTTAATGGAAAGATGTCATTTTACCTAAAAATGACTTCTTAATGATTCCATTAAGAAATAAACAAACAACCGAGTTACAAAGTGTTTGTATGTCTCTCTCTCTCTCTCTCTCTCAACAAGTGTTTGTAACATATAATCATTTATATACATCAACAAGTGTTTGTAACCTAATTCATATGATTCAAAAGGTTCATATAAGTGTCTACAACAAGATTCAGAGCATTCAAAAGATTTATAGTAGTTTTTACAACAAGATGCATAAGATTCGACAAATTCATTGGGTTTAATAAAATCCATAGGATCCAATAAGATTAATAGGTTAATAGAAGGGTTCGACAAGATTCATAAGATTCAAAAGCTATTTTATGATTGTTCACAACGAATAAAGTGTTTAGAAAAGATCTTTAGACTATATATATATATATATATATATATATATATATATATATGGATGAGTTCAATGGAAAACCAACATGTATCGGAAAACCTTCATGCACCACCACAAATGCATCACAATTCTCGCGTGATGCATCAAAATTCCCGCGTGATGCATCAACTTTCTGCGTGATACATCATCTGATCCAATGACTATAAAGTGGTTCCCGGATTTTCCGGTGCATATATGTTTTCCGTTGAACCCACACACACACACACACACGCACACGTGCGCGCACACACACACACACACACACACACACATATATATATATATATATATATATATATATATATATATATATATATATATATATAGAGAGAGAGAGAGAGAGAGAGAGAGATATATATATATATAGATTTAGGTTCAAATGAGTACTACCCATTATGCAGCGTACCAGAAGGTACCACCATTGAAAGTAATTTTTTTGATATTTTTTTTCATTAACATGTTTTAATTAACATTACACAGATGAATTTCACGCAAATCCGAACACTATAAGTACATGAAAACACGCATCACATAAATGTGCGTTCACATATATTTAAAATTATATAAGTGTGTGTTCACATCATTTTTTAGGAGCTAGGAGATGTGAATTTATGTGAAATTTACATATGATCTTCATAATGTTAATTAAAACATGTTTATGAAATAAAAATTCAAAAAAGTTTTTTTTTTAATATGGTACCTTTTGGTGCGCTGCATAATGGGTGGTTTTCTCTCGAACCATATATATATATATATATATATATATATATATATATAGGGGTGGGTTCAATGGAAAACCACTATGCACCGGAAAACTGTGAAAACCTACGCATACCGTCCGATTTGGTGCATTTCATGAAAAACGCGGTGGCATGATCGTAAATAAAGCGATGCATCACGCGGGATTTTGATGCATCACGCAGAAAAATTGATGCATCACGCGGAATTTTGATGCATCACGCGAGAATTTGATGCATTTGTGGTGGTGCAGTGTGGTTTTCACAAGTTTTCACGTGCATGGTGGTTTTCCATTGAACCTCCCTATATATATATATATATGTATATATGGTTGGGTTCCGGTAAAAACTATAATTACCGTGAGAACTTGAGAACCTCTCTAAAATTTGTGCATTTTATGTATAAATTTATGCATTTAATGTTGAAATTTATACATTTGATAAATTTATGCATTTGACAAAATTTGTGCATTTAATGTTATAATTTGTGCATTTAGTGTAAAACTTGATAAATTTAAATTTTAAAGATAATTTTAATGTTAGATTATGATATTTATTAATATTGAAAACCAATAATGATTTTAAGTTCTAAATTTAATTTTTAAATTTGTTCATTTGATGTATAAATTTGTACATTTTGGACGGTTCTCACGGAATTGAAGGGTTCTTATGTGATCCCAACCCTATATATATATATATATATATATATATATATATATATATATATATATAGAGAGAGAGAGAGAGAGAGAGAGAGAGAGAGAGAGAGAGAGAAGGAGAGAGAGAGAGAGGGAGGTTCAATGGAAAACCACAATGCACCGGAAAACTTGTGAAAACCGCACTGCACCATCACAAATGCATCAAATTCCCCGCGTGATACATCAAAATCCTGCGTGATGCATCAAATTTCTAGCGTGATGCATCAAAATCTCGCGTGATTCATCACCTTATTTACGATCATGCCACCGCGTTTTTCATGAAATTAATGCACCAAATCGGGCGGTAGGCGTAGGTTTCCATAGTTTTCAGGTGCATAGTGGTTTTCCATTGAACCCACCCATATATATATATATATATATATATATATATATATATATATATATATATATATATATATATATATATATATATATATATATATATGTATTGGTTCAAGTGAGTACCACCTATTACACAGCGCATTCGAAGAACCTAAACATGTTTTCATAAATATATTTTTTAAGAGTGATACCTTCTGGCGTGCTAGCTGCGTATAATGTGTTACACAATTGAACCTAAATCTCTCTATATATATAGGGGAGAGTTTAATGGAGAACCCCTATGCATCGAAGAACACTGAAGAACCACCATGCATCGCTAAAAAAACGTAATGCATCACATGGAAGTCGATGCATCATGTGTTGATGCATCACGTGGAAATAATGTTGCATCACGCGGGAATTGTGATGCATTTGTGGCGGTGCATGAAAGTTCTTCGATGTATGGAGATTTTCCATTGAACCCCGGCCCTATATATGTGTGTATTAGAAATTAAAGAAATTAATTGTTTAAATGACTAGCTTAATCATATTAGATATGAAGGTATCGGTTTGTCATAGATAACTTGATAAGTGACTCAAGTAGAGATCGATATTAGAAAAATGTTACTGTAAAAAAAATATATTTTTTGGTATTGTTCATAAAACTTAACTTATATCCTAAATAATATATATCTAGAAATGACTTAATTCTAACATATTTTATTAGGATTTTTTATGTTAGTTTTTTTGGTAATTAACCATAGAAATGTCAACGGACCTATATGATTTTTGTTAACTAAACCAACGAATTCTGAAGCATAATTATTATTTAAGTCGTTTGTGAGACCTTGTTGTCAATACAATTTAAATTGTTTGGTTTAAAATATACGTATGAATTGAATAATAAATATTAACACAATTATATTCCGACAGATTTTCTTATACTAGTTTATCTTGGGCCTTGGATTAACTAATTAATTGGTATAAATCGATGATCAACAGTCCACCAGATATGCAACTACAGAGGTTATCCCATTAATTTTAGCAATTGGGCAACACACGCGTACAAAAAGATGTTGGTACGTTTATCGGTTTTGGTCTTGATCTCCATCACAAACGGATCAATCATCTTAATTGTAGTTGCAAGTCAATCGATATGATATCCCAGTTAATTCGTACAATCATTTAATTAATTAATTAACTCTACACGCAATTTGCCACACGTAGAGATTTTTAATTTTATCGAGAATTCCAACTTGCTCACTATTTTGAAATCGAATAAATAACCTGGGTGATTTAAATAGACAAAGAACCAGAAGCTAGGTTCGATCTAAGGCTCTCTAGCTTCCAGTCATCAACAACTTATGAGCCGAGAATTGAATACTCCAAAGATTTGGTGATTGACACTTCTGTGATATGAGGCAATTTCCATCCTCTCATTTTGTTACCATATATACCATATGCCTAAACCCTTATTTATTTATTATAGCTAGCTAGATGAGACTGAGAGAGGACTTTATTCCATAATTAATATGTGAAACCCACATCAATAAACTTTCGTATGTTCTCCGTCGATCCATCCATCGTCCCCAACACAAGTTCTTTTTATAGCTGTAAAAGGTTAAAAAAATTAAAGGCAAAAGCAACAACGCACGTATTGGTTAACATACAAAAAATAAAGAAGAAGAAAAAAGAGAATTAAGCAATCTATATATGTTTATTAATTTTTTTTTTTTTTTTTACTAATGTCAATGTTTTATTTAAAAGTAGAAAAATGCTAGAGTGCATGATATCTATGTTTATAATTATATATATTGATAAGGATGGTTTAACCAATTTATCCTTACATGCCTACCTAATTTAATTAAATTAAAATCAGTAAATGCTGATGATAATCATTAATTTATTAACTTATTTCATATGAAACTGATTTTCTTATTTTAAATATGTATTTAAACTTTTAAAAACACATAAAGCACAATGACAACACGTGCGTAAAAGTCAATTTAAGTTGGAACATGCAATTATGTGACATATATCTAAGCTAGAAACATGCATGTGATCGATGTCCTCGTCTACTTAATTACAAAGAAATATTAATTTGTATATGCATGTCTCATGAAATAACTCATTTTATGCGCGCAGAAGTGTTTTAATTATCTTCTTAATTACTATATATTAATTCTGATAGAAGATTGATGAGTAATTGACCCTAATTTCTATATATATCGACGGTGAATTTAATTAGTACATGCATTGATGTCTTAATTTGAAGTTACACATGACGACTAAATATTAATAAACTAAGGTAAACGTGTACCATGCATTAATTATAAATAACTATTTGCTTAATCATACTAGAATGTCATATACTGGAAATTCTACATGATACAACCTAGCCGATCATGAACAAAAGAAGTTGATCGAAATTAAGAAGACGATAATGAAATGCATAAAATATTGCTAGATAGTTGTAGGGACTTCTGATCCAAAGTCCCAACCATAAGTGTTTTTTTTTATATGTAAACCACCAAGAACATGCATAGCATCATGAGCAATCAGCCTTGGAAATTTTTTGAGCAGAGTGACTGCTCATGATATTATCTCATTTCTTGATGGATCTTCACCGTAAAACACAACCCTGGCTCCATGAAATTTAGTTAGACCTAAACATTTGACCCGTTCATCGGAACCCCCCGTTAAGAGCTGGAGCCCAATAATCCGCTCCATTGTCACTCCCTACTTGCATTGTGCATGAAACTGGAACTAGACACAGTCCTCTACTCCTCAAATCCTTCTTCGGTTCTTCATGAGAATCCTAAATTATTTAATGCCAATTATCAGAACCAGGTTTAACATTAATTGAAAATTAAAATCCATACTGATTCATTTTGGAAATTCTAAACTCCATACTATTTCTATTAATTAATGTCATTGATGTTTTATATATATATATATATATATATATATATATATATATATATATATATATATATATATATATATATATATATTAGCATCATTATTAAATTATAATGAAAACTTTTTCTATGCTTCAAGTTGAAGATCATGGATTTGATCCATATATATATATAGCTAGAATTCAATAAATTAATATGCAAAAGAAATACCTGGTCAAGAGCAGATCCTTTCATCTTCATGCAGCTATCATTTAGAAGCTGTTTAAAGCACAATTAAGATTAGTGATAATTAACAACTTGATTACAATAATATATGTCAGCTTTTTGGTGAAATTAATGTGAATGAAAAAGAAAGTTACATATTTAAAATATAAAGGTGAAAATATTATATTAAAACCATACCTGACCAGGATCATCAGGAAATAAACAATTCCTTTCTCCTTGTTGAACCTAAAAATTAAATAAAATAATATTACTTAGTAAAATTTATTTAAATGTTTTGGTCAGTAATATATAATATATACAATTAACTTTCCCACATGCTGATGTGTGAACTCTCACATGCATTGTGGCAGAGAGAGAAAAGGTGCCGTGTCTGTGTTTTGTTGCGTAGTGAAGATAAATATATATATATATATATATATATATATATATATATATATATATATATATATATATATATATATATATACACACACACACGTATAATGTGTATATATGTACATCAGTACATGTATGTATTTGCCTGCCTACACATACTAAGCGAACAGATGTTGGGAAAATTATAATAAAAGATGAATTACGTTTCACATACATGCAATGTGTACGTAATTAGGCGCATAGGAATATCATTTCTTAATTTAAGTATTATAACATATATATTTGTTACTCCTAAAATACGATTTGCATACATACATTAATTTGTGGAGTAAAGCGTATATATATATACTTACAGATTGTTGAGGATTTCTCGTGTTTCCTGATCCACTGCCCAGGTATGGTAAGCTGAGGGCCTATTTATAAAACATTCAAGAGAATTAATATATTAAGAAACTTTAACTCCATCTTCAATTCCATCAGCAGTTGATGTCTAATCATATGATATTAAATCTAAAGCATATATATTAGGTTTTAGATATATATATAAGCTAGGGTACGTGTTTCTTGTCATGTCAAAGTTGCAGTCGTCATGATTGGGGGATCGAGGCATATATATTTTGTTTTTTGATTGCTACATGGCTAACATGTGTACTTGGTGCTTAATTGACAAACTGTGGAATATTTCAAGGCCCGGTATCTTAATTAATTTACACTAGCTCTACATACATACATATATATATATGTACACATACATACATACAAACATACATACATACATACATATATATATATATGTGTATATATATATATATATATATATATATATATATATATATATATATATATATATATATATATATATATATATATATATATATATATATATATATATATATATATATAGGGGTGTGTTCAATGGAAAACCACTATGCACCGGAAAACTGTGGAAACCTACGCATACCGTCCGATTTGGTGCATTTCATGAAAAACGCGGTGGCATTATCGTAAATAAAGTGATGCATCACGCGAGATTTTGAGGCATCACGCGGAAAATTTGATGCATCACGCGGGGAATTGATGCATTTGTGGTGGTGCAGTGCGGTTTTCACAAGTTTTCAGGTGCATTGTGGTTTTCCATGGAACCCTCCTCTATATATATATATATATATATATATATATATATATATATATATATATATACACATACATACATATACATATCTTGTTAATCTGCTAACGTCTGGCTTCATGGGGGTGCATAGCTTTGTTGTGTTTCCAGTGGCTCTGCATGTCGTTTGTACCTGAAGCGCTTAGGAATTATCAGATGTTTAACGCATCGATCTAATAACTCCACTCACACATGGCTGATTAACAAGCTAGGATCAAATTAATTTGTTAATTCTAGTTCTTGAATTAGTAATTGATGAAATTGGTTGTGTTCAGATTGGTCATGCAGCACGCTCTCGATCGTACCCAGTTGATATAAATTTAGCAGATGGTTAAGTTGGTGGTTCGCTTTTGTTGGCCGGGTTTGATTCGTTTTAAATGTTAATTCTATATAAGCTCCTAGCTCCTTCTTAGCGTTCTAATTATTTTATTTATAAAGTGTAACATTAAAAAAGAAATGTAATGATATTAATTCTTCCATATATCAATCTTATTAATTTATGGATGTACTTTTTTCTATAAATAGGTTATCTTTTCAAATTAAACTAATTAATAACATGATTTCTTCTGTATAAAAAAAAGCAGATTGTAGCTAGTTGCAAAAGACGAATGGCGTTGTGAGCATATTTCGAAATGTAAACGCAAATGTCTATTTACCATAGAAAGCAACTTAACAGATTCAAAAAGTCAGCCTAGCTCGCATTCTAAAATTAAACACTAGCTAGTTTACTTGACTCTTGAGAATAGAAAAAAGCCAACTCGTACTATTTGGTCAGAGGGAATAGACTTTTTAATTTCCTTCAGAAATTATTTACATGCTTACATATAGCAGAAGGATATTAATTGTTTAATATATAGAATCGAATAGAGGGGACACAGCATAGTTATATTTATATAAGATTAGATTAGATTATAAAAGTTTAAAATAATCTTGAAGAAATATTAAGGGAAGCTTTTAGCTACTGTGTGTGTGTGTTTGTTTGTGGCATGACTGACCCGGCCTCCCTCAGCTCATGGTAGTTTGTGAAAGAAAGACAGAATAAATAAAAGGAGAAGAATAAGAAGGAATTGAAGGGAAGTAGCATCACCTCAATTTGATTCTGAAGGAATCTTATGTAACCAATAGCTTCTAACAGCACAGAAGCTGTGTCAGTCTGCAACAAAATTAATTAATAAATTTCGGTTTTTAATATATAGTTTTGGTAAATTAATTTTTCATTATCTTGTGAAAACCTGCACAGAATGTGGGGTTTGATATGTGTGTGTGTATACTACGGTGAAATAATTACCAAATACAAGAACAAGACTGGACTATATAAAGTTTTTTTAAAGCTGATGAACTGAAAACTACCATAGTCTTCAAAAAGAAAGTTATGCTTTATTCACTTCTATGATTATTTCAGGAAAGAAAGAAGAAAGAGAAAGAGTTAAAAAGATGAATTTTGTTCTTTAAAATACATTTCTTCTTCTTTTTCTTTACTTCCATACCTTGAAACATACTCTTGGCAAGAGGATTGCATTCTTAATTATGTATTTACCTGTTTACATGTTGAGTACTAATTGAGTTTCTAAAATGTTAATAAGCATAAAGTTTTTTTTGACAAACCACTAACTTGCTTAATCATTATTTGCATTTGAGTTCTTTATCTCTCTCTCTCTCTCTCTCTCTCTCTCTCTCTCTCTCTCTCTCTACCTAAAACAAACCCAAAAAAAAAATGGAAACTCAAACAAGCGTCCTTTTTGGTAACTCTGTCCATATGCAAACACACAAACCCAAACCCATTAATTGTATGCACACAGTAGTAGAAGTTTTAAACATCTTACACACATGAATTAGTAACTATCTTGTATATATATTGTTTTTCCTATTAGTGTTTATGCTTTTCTTAAAAAGATGAGAATATATATATATATATATATATATATATATATAGGGGTGGGTTCAATGGAAAACCATTATGCACCGGAAAACTGTGGAAACCTACGCATACCGTCTGATTTGATGCATTTCATGAAAAACGCGGTGGCATGATCGTAAATAAAGTGATGCATCACGTGGGATTTTGCTGCATCACGCGGAAAATTTGATGCATCACGCGGGATTTTGATGCATCATGCGGGAAATTTGATGCATTTGTGGTGGTGCAGTGCGGTTTTCACAAGTTTTCAGGTGCATTATGCAGAAAGACGGTGCATCACGCGGGAATTCGATGCATCACGCGGGAATTGTGATGCATTTGTGGTGGTGCATGGAGGTTTTCCAAGGTTTTCCGATGCATGTTGGTTTTCCATTGAACCCCCCTCTATATATATATATATATATATATATATAATCAACAACAATCTTATTAGTATAGATAGACCATGCAAGGAAAAAAATGGAATAAGAAATAATATATCCATCAATTGTTTTGTAATTCAAGCAAACATGATAATTATTTTGCAATGAAATTCTTTCCATTCTAAGGATTTATGATATGTAATTATTTTAATAATTTATCTTATTTTAAATTGACATGACCATCAATTATTTTCCTATGAAAATCAAAAAGATAATTATGTCATATCATCCTCTTGTTTCAACTTAAATTTTCTTGCTTTCTGGCAATAATCTTTTCATTCCCCAAGTATTTTTTTTTCCCTTAGTTTTCTGCAGATTAATTGAATTGAGTCAATTATCACCTTAGTTCAATGGAAGTTTATTATGCATATTATACCTTTCCAAACGGAGAAACAAGCTGGTGAAGTGCCGTTATTCTGTCCCCTAATTTTTCTTTCCTCACCTGTTTTTGACATCAGAATTCACATACAAAGAGAAGAATCAAAATGAGAAAGTTGTATTTTTGCAATCATTATCATACACATCTTTCATATATATATATATATTATTTAAAACATTATTTATCTACTAAGTTGTTTGTGTGGATATAAGAATAGATGGAGTAAAGAATCATCATGGCCTAAAGAAATGACAATCAAGTAAGACAATAGTTATCTTCCAAAAAGTACGTCTTCCTGTGTTTGTATGTTTTCAAAACAAAGAAAGATCTAAATTAAGATAAATTACCTTGAAGGTAGATTGGTTTGAAGATGATTGAATTTTTGCCTTCTTGGATGTCCCACCAGTAGCGGTGCTATTGCACTTGAAAATTTGAAAAGAAAAAGGGAAATGAAAGAATGAGAAAGTAAGCTAGCAATCAAATTACACAACTACATGTACTTTCAGGTAAACTTTGTGGGAATCAATCGTTTCTGCCAAGAATCGATTAATTAGTATTGTACAAATTAATTTATGTTATAGTACATGGACCATAACTGAGAACACCAGTAAATCAGAATCTGGGATAGAAGACGCGCATGTGACTAACCAGAAAAATATGGTACGGCTACTTCAAGTCAAATTTGTATTATAATTTATAATTAGCCCAAGAATAATTAATATATTTATCTGAACCTCAAGATATATAGTATAATTGGGAAGAGATGGAGATCGAGTTACCTCGGATGAGCGATCCGGTGGAGGGTGTCTACCGTCTGCCTTGTTGTTACTAATGGAGGTAGAGAAATCCAGCATATTGTTACTCAAACTTGAGATACAAGAACTGGGAGATGAAACGGGGATCACTGAATTAGACCAATTATTTGGTTTAACACCATGAAAGTCGGCGTTTCCATACGATGATCTGTAACTAAATGAGTTTTCTTGCTTCACTCCAGATTCTACCATGGAACTAACAGTTGGGGAGCTTTGCTGCTGCTGATGATGATCATGTAGTAGCTGTGCTTCCCAATTTTCCAATTTCTTGATTTGTTGCATATGACTCAAAGCTGACTTGTCGTCTTCTACCAGTCCACCCCTATTAAATATTTAAATTTTATACAAAGATCGGTTTATCAGCCAACATATACATGTATGTACGTACGTGCGTTCTCCGATCTATAATTTTAATTGTTGTGCATACAGAAGCTAGCACAATTATAAAACACTAACTTGAAATATTAGTAGTAAGGAACTTCTGGAGAAACCCATGTACCCTAACTTTTTTGAGACAAAATTGGTTTTGAAATCATAGTCATAAACTAAAAAGAAAACATAACAGAGAGAGACACAGAGAGAGAGAGAGAGAGAGAGAGAGAGAGAGAGAGAGAGAGAGAGAGAGAGAGAGAGATTAGTTTACATGAGTAATTGGCTTAGGGAATCAGGGAAATCTTGATTATCATGCCATGGAGATGGTGGTGGTGGTGCATATTGGTGAGGAAAGAAGTGGGGTTGTGCAGAGGTGGCGAAGAAAGGAGGTTGAGGGGGTAGTGGCGGCGGAGAAGGCCTGGTGGTAGCCATCATAGTATTCCACCAGCTGTTGGGGCCGCCGGCCAGCATTTGTTGCACCGGTGAACTTTGCAACACATTTCCTCTATTCATTTCACTTCACGAAAGAAACAAACATACAAAAGATTAACTTTCCCTTCTTGCTTTACTATATTCTCTCTCTAGCTATCTCTCAATTTGTTTTTTCTTGAATCTCCCCCAAGCTAATTAACACCCCTGTCTTTGTAGAAACTTTAAGAGGTCTTCCAAGACTTGATTAAGTAGAGAGAGAGAGAGAGAGAGAGAGAGAGAGAGAGAGAGAGAGAGAGAGAGAGAGAGAGAGAGGAGAGAGAGGAGAAGGGAGAGAGAGAGAGAGAGAGAGAGAGAGAGAGAGAGAGAGAGAGAGAGAGAGAGAGAGGAGTGTGTTTTTGAATGATATGATGGAGTATTGAGAACCTTTTTTGTCTTTGTATTCGCTCCTTTCTCTACTTTCTTTATTAGCTTTCTCTTTTCTTTTTTTTATTTCGTTCTTTTTAATTTTATGTTTTTACTTTTCTCTTTGCTTTTTTGCTTTATCATCAAAGTAGGGCAGCCAAAGAAAAAGGAGGTGCAAATTCTATTTCAGTTAAGTAATTAGAGTTCTAAGGAAAATAAAATGGTACTACTCACAATAATAATTGAACCCTTGTATAGTTTATCTTGTATATATACCCTATTAATTCATGGCATACACGTAACATCCTAATTAGCTTTTTATGATAAAAAGAACTTAACTACAAATAGCTTTAGTGCTATGCATGCAAGTACAACAATACATGAAAATTGAAAAATAAACATGGAGCAAACAAGTTTTTTTTTTTTTTTTTTTTTTTTTTTTTTTTTGCCAAACACAACATTTCGAACATGTTGCTCGTACTAAGTTTACAAAATTTAATCTAACCATGTATGTATGCATGCATGTATGTATTTTATACAACGAAAATACATGATTGCATACAATATATGTACACACATACATAGAATAGGGGTTCAAACTAATTAAGATATCAGCAAGCATTATTCTTTATAATTTTAGGTTATCATGAGACAACAATGACATATTTTTTCGAACAACATACATACATATGGTTCGAGAGAGTATCATTCATTATGCAGCACACCAGAATGTACCACATTTAAAAAAAGTTCTAATTTTTTTCATAAACATGTTTTAATTAACATTATAAAGATGATATGTAAATTTCACATACATATTACATTTCCTAACTCCTTAAAAAAAGTTTGAACGTACACTTACATAAAGTTACATAAATGTAAACGTACATTAATATGATGCATGATTTTGGGCACCTAAAATGTGTGAATGTGCGTGAAATTTATATATCATCTTTATGATGTTAATTAAAACATGTTTATCAAAAAAAAGTTTAAAAAAATAAATTTACGAGTGGTTCCTTCTGGTGCACTATATAATAGGTGGTAGCCAATTGATTTATGGATTAAATAAATCAACAAATTATTAATTTTTTATATTGATTTATTAGTTTTGAATGTATAAATAAGGAATCAAAAATTCAAAAGTAAGTGAATCAATGAACGAAATAATAAATCAATATACAAAATTAGTGAATTTCAGTACTTCTCACACTTCTCAAAATATATTTGGATTCTCATGATAACCTAAGCATATGCACACACACATATGCATAGAGTGAGGATAACGTATGGACCGTGCTTAAAATAAAGACCATAAGAACCAGTGAGATCACGACACCTCATAAATATTAATTTGAATTAAAAAAAAAATAAAATCAATCAATCAATTAATGATATCCTCACTTACTCTCCCTTCCTCCTCTTCATCCACAATAGAGATTCACAACACCGTTGTGGTCCATAATATCAATGATGATTCACGTCATTGCTATGGTTTCTCCACATTACTGGTGATTTACGACACCGTTATTATTCACAACACCACCGATGCTTCACAACCGATACAATATTGTTCACAACTCAAACATCTGTGATTCAAATCAAATGGTTCACAATCAATACAAAACATCTGATTCACGTCTAATGATTTATACATCAACAATCGTGGTTCATAACAAGCGTTGAATCACATCAGTGTATGATTCTTAATCCATTTAATTAAGAGAGTGACGAGAAAGAGAATTGTTTTGAAGAGAGAGAGAGAGAGAGTGTGTGTGTGTGTTGTGTGTGTGTGATTGATTTAAATGATTGAAACTTTTTTTTTATTAACTAATAAATGTATTTAATTTAATTTTAAGTTGATTAAAATGGATGACATGTCGTATCATTATTGGTTCTTATGGTTTTCATTTTAAGAATGGTCATCATTTGATTCTCTCTATATATATATATGTGTGTGTGCGTGTGTATATATACGTATGTGTGTGTGTGTATATATATATATATATAAGAAAAAAATAAAATAGTAATAAATTATAAAAGAGAAAAATAAAAAAGGTAAACTATTACAAAATTACGCAAATGATCCCTTAGATGAAAATTACTTAAATGACAATGTGACCTAACTGGCCTAACAATCCTATTTGACAACAAGGACCATTTGTGAAAAAAGTTTGTATATACATGTGGTGCAAAAAGAAGGGTTAAGGTTCGAAAACCCAAATACACACAAAGCACAGGGACCAGTTGTGTGATTTACTCTAAAAATATTTAAAAAAATCAATATTCATAAAAATATAAAACTAACTGAGTTTATTAGAATTGAGTTACTTATTTATTAGATTAGTTAGATTAGATTATAATAGATTGGAACACATTTAAGTAGATTTGATTTGAGCTAAAACTAAATTTTGGTAAACGACATGTGATAAATGAAGGTTTGACACATGGCAAGTTCAATGTGACACATTAGTTACTCATTTATTAGTATGTATGTGTTTGTCTATACACACACACACATATAAATGAGATCAAATTAAAAATCAAATGTTTATTAAAAGTGTGGGATATGTTGAATCAGAAAACATATATATATGTGGAATCACTTTGTTATTTCATTATTCAACGAAGAATGTTTGGTTCAAATGGATATCCGCCAGAAAGTATTATAAAAAAGGTGAGATCCAAAAATTTGTCGTTTGAATTGCTGATTTTTATTTCTCAAATATTTAACTTATCATAGGAATCATATACTACATGTATGTTTATATATATGTGTGTGTGTGTGTGTGTGTGTGTGTATCTGTGTGTGTATATGTTTGGGTCCAATGAAGAATTTATTAATACATCGAATAACCACCTTATAGTTGTTGGATTGAGTCTATCTAGTTATGCATCATATGATGCAACTAGGGGTGTAAATGAGCTGAGCTACTCGTGAGCTACTCGAGCTCGACTCGCTAAAAGCTCGGAAAAAGCTCGAATTAAACGAGCTCGAGCCGAGCTCGAGCCTAAATTCAGGCTCGTTTAGTTAACGAGCTCGAGCAATAAAAAGAAAAAAGGAAAAAATTGAGATAGTTATGAATTCCATTGAGTTTCCCTTATTTGATCGAACAACCGAAAATTCAGTTATTTCAACTACATTAAATGATCTTTCAAATTGGTCAAGACTCTCTAGTTTATGGCCGCTTCTCTATGGTACCAGTTGTTGCTTCATTGAAAGCTTCACATATCGAGCTCGCGAGCCTAAACGAGCTTAAACGAGCCTATATATAAATATATTTTATAATTACTAAATATATAATATATTAATTAAATTGTAACATCCCTATTTTTCAATTATATGTAATTTGCAATTTTAAGGACTTAATTATTGTGTTAAGGGATTATTATATCAATTTAAGTTAAATTTGATCATATTATCAATTAAATGAGAAAGATACAAAGTTGAGGGGTGTAAAGTGCAAATAGGTCAAAACTAACAAATAAGAAGGGAAAACACTTTCATTTTCAAACACTCACTTTCTCTCTCTACACTCTCTCGTCTCCCTCTCACTCTAAAACCCACGGGTTTTTATCAAAAACCCCAAGAACATCGAATTTGAAGCAGAAAAATTGGAATCTAGTTGGAAATTAGAAGCTATAACTACTACAATCATTGAATTAAGGTAAACATCTCTCTATATTTCGAATTTGTGATGATTTGGGGTCGGTTTTCATAAAAACCGAATCATAAGATTGATGTTGCAAATGTTAATGCATGTTGGAATTTATGATGGGAATGTTTAAATCGAGCATGTATGTTGTTGTATACAAAAATTCAGAATCAGATTCGAAGTCTAAGTGTGATTTCAGAAATTGTGTGTGTGTTTTAGTGTGTGTTCTTCGAGACATGTAGAAAAATGGACACAAATGGGTTGTTTTGGTATACAAATGTTATGATATAAGTTGAAATAGTGTATTTAAGCTCACAATTACAATATTAGACTCAAAACATGCAAAAATGGTCAAAAACATAATTCTGGAAAATATTAGAAAAATTTATAAGTATGAACTCGGATCCATATGGACCGAATTCGGACCATCCGAATTCGGGTCCTGTTCAACCATTTCGGGCCTACAGTTCGGACCAATAGCAATTCGGACCTGCTCAATTCGGACCAAAGTTCCAAATTCGGACCAAGCCTAATTCGGACCATCACCTACTTCGGACCACCCCATTTCGGATCCACCAATTTCGGACCTTTACCCAAATTCGGACCACCTGCATTTCGGACCATCCGAATTCGGATGTGGTCCGAAATCAGACCCATTTCACTTAATTTTCAGAATACAATTTTTAAGCAATTACTGACATTACATCACTATTACACTTACATTACAGATCATTGTGGTGTTATCAAAACACACATTGATTCAGGATCAAGTCACAAAACCAATCACTGTGAGTTGCAGATTATCATTCGAACATTTATTGTTTTTACATTCATGTTTATACATTCAATGGCATGTTCACGTTGTTCATATACTTCATTGGCACTCATGAAATGATTTGTTGTTATGATGCACACTCGTACTTGACATGTATTACACATGTAGCCAGCGTTCAATTGAAAGTGCATTTATTTACATCATGCTTGCACTGCATGATCATTACTTCACACTCTGATGCGACCTGGACTGGGGCTGACAGCAGGCCACTGTCGGGGACTGATCATCCCACTCGTATCCCATCAGGTTCGGCACATCCCCGATCAGCATATTGAACTGCCACCCCATGCTAGCACTGCATGGTTTACTTACACATTGAGGCTTTCACTGCCGTTTTTACATACATGGGGCTTACACTGCCCATGGTTAAACATTGCATGTAAAGAAATATTTGTTGTTTGCATAATCTGTTATCTCACTAAGCATTTAGCTTACTGTTGACTCACATTGTTTTCAGGCAAAGGCAAGAGTGTTGTGGGACCTTCATCTTAAGCAATCCATTTCTTATCTCGGTGACCATAGAAGCTGATTGGTATATGGACAATGTAGCTTTGGGGATGGGATTTGTTACTACTAAAACATTATTGATGATGTAATAGCTAGATTTAATCACTGTAGTCATGTACTTTACTTTGCTTTAGTGTGGATTTGCTTAATTCTAATTTAAGTATTCAATTTCAATTATCATGATTATTCATTGGGTTGTTTGTCGATCCTGGAGATTACAATTATATCATTAATTTAACAAGGACGTCACATAAATAAATATAAATATATTAAAATAACAAGTTATATATATTATATTAAAAGATTATTTAAAAATTAACTAAAAAAATTAAAATATATCATAAACGAGTCGAGCCCGAGCCGAGCTCGAGCTTGGAAAATTATTAACGAGCCGAGCTCGAGCTTTACATACGAAGCTCGAAACGAGCCGAGCTCGAGCTCGAGCCTAGTACTTTTAAACGAGCCGAGCTCGAGCTTAAACGGGCTCGGGCTCGGCTCGGCTCGTTTACACCCCTAGATGCAACATACTTGATGCGTCTCGTAATGCAACATATATCGAATACATCTAGTGACAAGTAGTTTATGAAAAAAAGATTTCTAGTCAAATCAAGTTGAATTGAATTTTATATCAGCTAGATAAATCACACATAAAATACTCTATGCATTTAAACAATATACTTCGTAAAATGAAACAAATTCAAAGAGAAAAAAACAATTGTTGAACAACTTTTGTGTATCGTTATCTAGGGTGAGCTCGGTACCGGACCGTACCGAACCGGTACCGATCCCGAAAATACCGAAACCGAATTATTGATTTTGAAAGAACCGAATACCGAATTTTAGCTAATTGAAAAACCGAATACCGAACCGAGCATATTAATTCGGTATCGGTCGGTACCGGTACCGGTTCGGGAAATGGTACCCGTCGCTCACCCCTATCGTTATCGTTCACCATCATCATCATCAATCGTATTTAAACCAGGGATACATCGTTCATCACCATCTTCATCATATTCAAACCAGAAATGCATCATTCATCATCATGAAAGTCGAACCACATTGGAACAACCATTCAAACCTTCTAACAAGCTTCATTCATCGTTCATTCAAACCTTTAAACCACTTCGTTCATTCGAACGTACCACTATGAAAATTGTTCAATAACCAAGAACCATAATCATCGTTATCTATCAAAATCCAAGAAAAACAAACTTTCGAGAACCATGAAATTCAAAACAACGACGTGGTGGTGGTTGACTCCATTGCACACCAGCGTGGTGTAATTGTGGTGGACGGCGAAGCACAACGCTTGATGGTGGTTTATCTTGGAACCTTAGAAACCATAATGTATCGCAAAAAAATTACATAGTGTATCACACGAGAGCATTTGCATCACACAGGAGATTATGCATCACATTGGGGGGATTGTGTATAACATGAGAGAATTATGCATCACGCGAGGGATTGTGCATCATGCGAGGAAATTTTGTTCATAACGATCCCCTCATATGATGCATAATAGCTCGTGTGGTTATATATGTTCAATAAAATCATTTGGAGGGTTGTACATCGTACATATATTGTGGTTTTCCAGAGTTCTCCGATAAACACATGGTTCTCCGTTTAACTTCATTCTATATACACATACACTTAAATAATTAATAATGAAGAATGCTTGAATAAACAACGTAGGAACTGTAAATTAGATATGATTTATGGGAGACTTTGTAAAAATAAATATGCAGGAATAAATTAAGCATGCATGTGGTTCATGAAAAGTTTGTCCATTGGGGTGTGTCTGATGACTGTAATTTTAACCTATCTTCTTGTAGTTTCTGGTAACCGTTAGTCTGATTACATTCTTCATGGGCATGTGGGGGAGATTAGTTTTATCTCATTTACAGGAGAACAATTAAATTATCCAATTTACAGAGAATGAACACAACACTTATTCCAAAATTAGGTCAATTTCTAGGGTTTACAAATCTCCAACCCAGGGACGGAATGTTACAATTACCAAAGAATTTGTATTTTTCTTCCTTGGGTTTGTAAATAGATTTACTTCAAATAAATCCAACTATCATTTCTATCTCTATTAACTTATTTCTTTTATTGAAAACCAGTTAATGAAATATTTTTCACGTATAAAAGGCACGTTCTTTTTTTTTATTAAGCTCATTAATTATTTTTTAACCTTATATATTAATCTTTGAACCAATAAAAACAATTAAGATGACGTTTTTTTGTTTGTTTTTTTTTATAACTTTTAGGCAGTTGTACACGAATTAAAGTTCTACGAGACATATATGTTAAACAAAATATCCGATTAGAAGTTTTACATGCCATCAACGTACATCAAGCATAATATACTCATCCTTCAAAATCAATAAAATGTTTAACATGTATGTCACATACAACTTCTAATTAACCAATTAACTTGTTTAACATAGATATCATCTAACCTTTTATCTAATTACAATCGGTAAAGATCAAACACTTTTTTAAAGAAAAACACACCATTTTAATGGGTTTAACTTGTCTGGGGGATTTGACAGCAAAAAAAGGTTAATTAATTAAGGGATTTAATAACAAAAAATATAATATCAAAAAATAAAGTGTTTAGCTGCATACATTTTCACTTAACAAAAAAATTTCTGATGATAATACATTTTATATCAGAATGTAAATAAAAATAATATGATCATAATAATATATTCGAATTTATATATAAAACACATTATATCAGAAGTTATTATAGTAAAACACAATGTTATATATATATATATATATATATATATATATATATATATATATATATATATATATATATATATATATATATATATAAATTAATAAAATAAGTTGGCTATTTATCTGTCTGTTTAAGTTGTCCACCTGTATGTTTTACTGTTCATTGAACAGTCTAAAATTTCAATTTAAAAATTATATTAATAACATAAATAATGCAAGTACGAATTAGAATAAACAATATTTAAAAATAATTAATTAATCATACAACTAATAAACTAATCTCTATAATAAAAGATTACACAAATTGTCACATTACATAATCACGTTTCACCTAAAAAAATAGTTACACTTTATTATGTTTAAAATAAAATATAGTTTAACTTATTATTTTTAATATCTTATAAAGATTAATAAATATAAAAAATAAATACGATTTATTATTTCTTATATCTTTAAATATTAATAAATAGATAAGATTACAATTTCCATCCAAATTATACCTTATATATACTTATCTATATATTTAATTATGATATATATTATTTGTTTATAAACTTATTATTAATATTAAAAATAAATACAAAACATATAAATAGTATTGAACATTTAAAAAGTAAACATAATACAATATTAATAAAAATCATATTTCATAACATTTTTTTATTATAAATTATATATAAACATTATGTTTTATGTAAAATTAAAATTTTCAAATTATATCGATTAAATTTAGAAATAAAAAATTTAAAAGAATGTTCAATAACTAATTATTGTTCATGAATAATTAAAAATTAAGAAATATAAATTATATATATGACGAATAATTACATTTTTGTTTTATTTTTATAAGAATTAACATTATATTGTTTAACTTTTAAGTTTATATACATTTTATCTAACAAATTATTTATTAAAAATTATTCACGTAATATGAGAGTTCATAAATTATAGGGTTTTTTTTTTGAAAAAAAAAACCAACATGTTTTCATGTTTTTTGCGGTATCGTCCCTCCACGTTATTTTTTTTCTTCATAAAAGTCCTCAAGTTATTATTTTCTTTTTGGTTTAGTGAAATTTAGACATTAGAACCCGATTTCTAGTTTTTTAAAACCCGGTTCACAGATTATAACCGGGGTCTAATGTCCAAATTTCACTAAACCAAAAAGAAAAGAATAACATAAGGTTTTTTATGGAAAAAATAACATGGAGGGACGTAAACGCAAAAAACGTGAAAACATTTGGTTTTTTTTCATAATAAACCCTAAATTATATAATAAAATAGAATATCATATGTCATGTGTCATTTTCATGTTTCACCGAAAAAGATAAATACAACTTATTATTATAAAAAAGAAAAGATAAATACAATTTATTAATTATATATTTTTAAAAAGATAAACCCACTTAGTTTTTTTCTAATCTTTAGAAAAACATCTTTAAATAATGGTTTTAACCATATCTTTAAATAATGGTTTTAACTAGTGATTAAGGCAAATATGATTGTAGATTCGAGAGTTAGATTATAGATTGATCGATCATGAGTTATATATACACACCCACAATGAATTCCAGTGTGCAATTTGTTGATTTGTTATAAACAAACATAGGCTGGTTGGCTTGTAGAATATAATTTTATAAAAAAAATGAAATTTTAATTAATTTAGTAAATATATAAAGAGTTAAATTATAAATATTACATTAAAATCAATCAATATATCAATATATATTAATAAAGCAAAATGTTTAGTGACACGTGTCAATTTTTTAACTAATCAAAATTTTATTTTCCCTCCTAATTTCCCTAATATAAATCTTTCAATCTATTCTTTTAATTACTTTTAAAAACAAATACTAATTACTATTTAATTTAACCACTGTTGATGAAAGTCTATATGATTAAATGTTTTAAATTTTAAAATCTATCTTCATTAATTTTGATATAGATTAAAATTGTGTCATCAACATAATTAATTTTTTTTAAATAAAGTACAAGTTTTCTCATATATGAGAGTGTGATTTTAAATTATATATTATTGTAAAACAAAAATATATCTAAATATTAAATATAACAATATAATATATAATAATAGATCATTTAATCGATACATTATAATGTTATTATATTGAAAAATTGTTTTCAGTTAAAGATACAATTTTTTTCTTACTTTCACTATTTGTTTATAATAATTAGCTTATAACAATTTGAATTTTATTTGATATATGTTTAATAATTTTGTGTTATTTTAGTATCAGTGCTTTATTATATTTATAATTATATTCTAGTCTTATATATTTTTTAAGAAAAATAATTTTTTTATTAAATATACTCATGTAACACGTGGGTTACTTAACTAGTCTTTGTCTAAAATAAATGATTAATTCGCTCGTTTATAAATAAATTTTAAATATTTTAACTATTCACAATTCACACTATATATTAACCAATCCTAAAATCTCTTGTGTTCCTTCCCATTAATTAAATATGATAACAATTAAAATTGAAATTTCAGTTTTTTTGAAGTTTAATATTTCACAAGCCAAATATAGAATAATTAGTTTTTTGTATTGGCGTTATAGTCTTAAACAAATTGAAATATAGATCGCTCAAAACATCTTAAAAAAATTATAAAATCCAAGATGTCAATATTATATAGTTAAAATTATTCTTTGGCATAATATTTAATGGCATACATTCCTTTGCTGATTATTTATATATTTATTGTTGAGCACCAAACAAATAAACCCTTAATTCGAGGGGGTGAGAGAGAGAGAGAGAGAGAGAGAGAGAGAGAGAGAGAGAGAGAGAGAGAGAGAGAGAGGTGGCTAAGGAATATGGGATGTCTGGTCCGTACTGCTAAAATCTTTGTCGGAGGCTGCTTGTCTTTTACGTATGCCACTCCCTGTTTTATTCCCTTTTTTTTCTATTTTATATATATTACTTTAATATAATTTTGTATTTTCACACCTCTTGATTCTTGTTTTCCATTATTTTATTTCTCATAAGCATCTTAATTTTTGTTTTTTTCATGTCTAGATGTGGAGAAGAACCACGTTTGATTAATTGCGTTTTGATAAATGATGTATATTCAATTCATTGTAATTTCTTTTTATTCCATACCTATTGAATTGAATAAAACTAATGAAATAATTATTCGTGTCATTCCATTTATCTTCTTATTCTTCTTGGATAAATCATTATAAGTTTATGTCAAGTAACAAAAACCTTCTTCTTTGTCTTCTTTCTCTCCCTTCACATGCCCTCGATCTCCAGCCATATCTCAAAATTTATTTTTATGGATTTTTGTTTGTTTACCACACATTCACAAATATTATTACAAGTTGATATATGTTACCATATATGTTGCTTAACTACCAACTTGAAGACACTTAACACTCGGAAAAAATTAAAATACAAGCCAGTCTTTCATTCAACTGTATTCTTCATAGTCAAACCGGCAAATCAAAACGCTTTTCAAATACACGGTCTATATTTAAACAAACATAAAAAATATAAAGTTATTATGGAGTTTTTTTATAACCATGGTAGTTTAGAGATTTATTTACAAAACTATTGTACATTTTAATTTATTTACTAAATGATATTGTTTCAAAAAAAAAACGATCTATTATCTCTTCTCACTCTCTTCATCTTTATTAATTTCTCAAACCCCTAAAACACAGCTAAAATAAGTATAGAATATTCTTATCTTAAATTTGGCTATATAATATTTATCTCGATTTGTTTTTTATTATTCAACCTTATATTAGTATAAAACTTTGGTATCTTTAATTTTTCTAAATATAAAGAATAATGATGGTTTAAAAAGTTTTAAATTAAGACATTTAGCTAGAACTGTAATACTAATATAAATAATTGTAAATTCTTAAGTTTTTTATTAAATTGATTGCAGGTTGAAATAAATATAGTTTATAAATAATTTAAAACAAATTGATAACTAACTTTCTATTTTTTTTATATAAAACATGGTCTTTATAAATTATTTTAAAAAATTTAAAAAATAAAATAAAATTAGTATTAACGGCGACAAGGGTTTTAGTGGCGACATTTCTAGCAGCGACATTTGGGTTTTAGTGTTAAACTTTAGCAGCGACAATTGTCGCCACTAAAACCCTTTTTTGTAGTACGTGTTTATGTTTTACGTAAAATTAAAATATACAAGAGTTTTGTAAATAAATTGTCAAACTACTATGATTATACGAATAGTGTCATTTATCCTAATATTAAATATATGCATACTAGCTAATTATAAGTATATATCGATTACTCATGCTAAATTAGCACTTAGTTTTAAAATAAGTTAATATTAAATGCTTTATGTTTGGTTAAACTTAATATATAGAATGCTTAGATAAACATATAAATTGTAATCAATATATTTAAAATGAAAAGAACTAATTATTACAGTTTATTGACACACATTTATAACTATTTTATATATACTTGGTTTGATTTCAACATACTCATATTCGATCGATATAGCAGCGGAGACCGGAGAGTCATAAAATATCATATCTCTGAAGAAAACTTGTATATTTATATGGTTATACCTATTTTATTTGAGGTTACCTTCCAAAAGTATCAATGATTAAAGATATTGAAATAAACATTACTAAAATAAATAAAGTGCTTTTAAATGACATATATATATTACAATTACAATGTTAGGTTTTCGAATACTTTAATTATAAATGTAATCACTCAGCTTTTACAAAACAAAACAAATGATAATTTGAGGGTGTTTATATATATGGTAAAAAAGACCTTCACGATTTTAAATTTAAATCATGTTTCAACGTGTGCAGCTATCACTACAAGAAAAAGGGTCAATAGCGGCGACACCTTTAGCAGCGACAAACTCTTTAGCAGCGACACCCAAAATACGCGGACACATGTCGCCGCTAAAGCCTTTAGCAGCGACATACTGTCGCCGCTAATACCCAAAAAAAAGGCGCCTGACTTGCCGCCCCCTTTTCTCCCTTTTCCACCTCTCTCTCTTTCACTTTCACCTTTACGGCTTCTTCTTCTCCATTCTGCGATTTTAGCTTCCTCCCACCGGTAAGCACCGATTTTTTGGGTTTTTCTTTGTGTTTTGTGTATTTTTTACATAAATATATGTAATGTGTGGGTATTGATGTGTTTGGTGTCTCAGATCTCATCTCTCTTGCTCTCTCGCCGCCGGTGGTGTCTCTCGCCGCCTCTCGCCGCCGGCTTTCTCTCTCGCCGCCGGCTCTCTCTCTGTGCAAGGTATGTATTTTGTTTGTAATGTATTAAATTAGTGTGTATTTGTATGTATTTTGAGTGTTAGTGTGTGTTTTTAATTTGTATGTATTTTGTGTATTAGTGTTAGTGTTTGTATATTTATGTATTTTGAGTGCTAAAATGTGTATTTGTTTGTCTTTTGTGTATTTATTATATTAATGTATGTATTTGTGTGTATTTGTTTTTGGATAAAAGTTTTAGATTGATCAAAATTAGGTTATTATTTTTATTGAATTGTAAAAATTATTTGTAGGTTTGTTTAAATTATTTTCTTGGATAAAAGTTTTAGATTTATCAAAGTTAGGTTTTTTTAGAATTTGTTAAAATATTTTTGGAATTATTGTGTTTTTTTAAGTATTTATAAACGTTTTATATGTATTTAGTATATTATTGTGTGTGTATTTATATGTATTTTGTGTATTAGTGTGTGTATTTATATGTGTTTTATATATTAGTGTGTGTATTTTGTATATGTTTATGGTAAAATAATGTAGATTTACTAAAATTTTTATGATAAAAGTTTATAGAAAGCAATGTACTTGTATTGTGTATATTTGGTGTCTATTTTGTATAATTTTAGTGTCTATTAGTTTATTAATGTGTGTGTGATTGTTTTAGGTAAAAAAATACGATGTATTTGTTAAACTAGGTGTATGTTTATTTAAATAATTTAAAATTTTGTTAATTTAGTATATTTGTTGTTTTTTTTGTATAATTATATTATCGTTATTTATTTTAAGATGCAATTATATGTTTGTAGATTTATTGTGTAATTATTTGTATAAAAGTTTATAATAACATATAATATGAGTTGATGTTTATATTTGTGTGTATTTGTATGTATTAATGTGTAACTATTTTATTAGTGATATGAATTGTTTATTTCTATAAGAAATGAGAATATATACTCTTAAAATAGTGAAATGTGTTAGGTGTGTGTTTGAGCTTAGAATACATGCCCGTCCGAAATTGATTTAGTAATTAATTTCGGGCTGTCCCCGTTTTGGGACTGCTTTTTGAATACCTTATCTCATTTAGGATGTGAATGTGTATTACATGATTGTTTGTTTAAGAAAGATTCAGTTGCCATTTTCTCTTTGCTTCTCGGGTATATATACTTTTATATATACTTGAGAGCTAAGGGGAAATGCTGCCGAATTTTTTTTAAACAAGCAATCGAGTAATGTGCATTCACATATGAGGTAAGGTATTCGAAAAGTGGGTTTAGAAGCCTACCCGTGTAAATACTTTATCCATGTTTGATTTTTAAACTCATTTCGAGTTTGCTTTTCGAATCATGAAATTTTAATTCTCGTAGAGTAAACCTTAAACTCTAACTTATGTTTCAGTTGCATAATGTCTATCGATAAAACATGGACTACTATTGAAAACCGTAATTCTCCTGAGTTCCAACAAGGACTCGAATCTTTTGTTGAGAGATCCAAAGCACACGTCGACGATAGAGGTCAAATTAGATGCCCGTGTAGAAAATGTGGGAACAATAAGTTCACAAGAATTTCATTAATGAGAGCTCATATACATATAAATGGTTTCTTTCGATCTTATATTACATGGGTCTATCATGGTGAAAGTAGAATTCCGCCTCCGGTTGTAGATGACGTACCTCCAACTAACGAGATGGCTAGTGTTATCGACGACATTATGGGCGAGTTCAGGGGGAACGATACTAACCACGAAGAACGGAACTCAGATACAGAGGACATGAGTGTCGATGAAGGCTTTCTTAAGTTGTTAGAAGAAGTCAATGCCGAATTATATCCTGGCTGTACTTGGTTTTCTTCTCTCGACTTTTTAGCAAAACTGATGCATGTCAAGGTGAACAACAAATGGACTAATAGTTCGTTTGATCAGCTCCTTGCATTGTTGCAATCTGCATTTCCGAAAGAAAATAGGGTTCCCACAACACATTATGTAGCTAAAAAGAAATTACAAAAGATTGGTTTGGGTTATGAGTCGATACACGTGTGCAAAAACGATTGTTTTCTTTTCTGGAAAGAAGATAAGTCGTTACAGTATTGTCCTGTTTGTAATGAGAGTCGTTGGGTTGATAAAGACACAAAGGGTAAGCTGGTACCTCACAAAGTGTTACGATACTTTCCTTTGACCCCCAGACTACAACGTTTGTACTGTTCAAGATACACGGCAAAAAATATGATTTGGCACAGTACCGGACGATTAGAAGAAGGTATGATGCGTCATCCCGTTGATGGATCTTCATGGAAAGAATTTGACATAAAGTACCCTGACTTTGCGAGAGAACCTCGAAATGTACGTCTAGGACTCGCAGCTGATGGTTTTAATCCATTTGGTAACATGAGTTCGGCTTACAGCACGTGGCCGGTTGTACTCACCACATACAATCTGCCACCATGGCTATGTATGAAAGAGTCATCATTTATGTTGTCTTTGTTGATTCCCGGTCCTAAATCACCCGGAAAAGACATGGATGTTTTTCTCAGGCCGTTGGTGGAAGAGCTTAAACAGTTGTGGTACACAGGCGTACGTACTAAAGATGTAATGACAAACACATCCTTTAACATGAAAGCAGTGTTGTTATGGACAATAAACGATTTTCCAGCTCGTAGTAGTCTATCGGGTTGGAGCGGACAAGGGTACAAAGCATGTCCGACTTGCAATGAATACACTCCTTCATGTCGTGTAACAAATAAAACAGCATATGTTGGTCATCGCCGATTCTTAGAACCTAATCACCCATGGAGAACGAGTTTGGAGTTCAACGGGCAACACGAGTCAAGAGCCGCTCCGAGGCAGTTTAATAATGATGAAATAGCAGCTCAATTAGATCGTCTTCCGACTCGTACACCGGGAAAACATCCCGACTTTGGAGGTGTTAAGAGAAAACGTGAGGTTTTTGAATTGAACTGGACTAAACGGAGTATATTCTTTGAACTCGAGTATTGGTCTTCTCTTCAGTTGAAGCACAACTTAGATGTCATGCATATTGAGAAGAATGTGTGTGATAGTTTGTTGGGTACTCTTTTGATGAATGATAAGTCTAAAGACACGTCAAAGGCACGAATCGACTTGGAAAAGCTGAACATTCGAAAATCATTATGGTTGCAAAAGAGGGGTAACAAGTTATTTAAACCCCATCCAAAATACTCTTTCACGGATGCTGACCGAAAACAATTTTGTCAATTTATAAAAGGTGTTAAGCTGCCTGATGGGTTTGGATCTAACATGCGCAAAAAAGTGACAGATAATGATACTAACATTGCTGGGTTGAAGTCTCATGACTGTCACATTCTAATGCAACGTTTGATACCGATTGGAGTTAGAGCTTTTTTGGGCAAAGATATATACACACCAATAGTAGAGCTTTGTACATTTTTTAAGCAAATTTGCTCTAGAACGCTGCTGGTGGAGGATATGAGGAAAGCTAAGGAAGCCATAATTACAATTTTGTGCAAATTAGAAATGATTTACCCTCCTGCATTTTTTGACATTATGGTTCATTTAGTTTTGCATCTACCTGATGAAGCACTTTGCGGAGGCCCGGTATATATGAGATGGATGTATCCGTTTGAAAGGTACATGAAAAAACTAAAGTGTTATGTCAGAAATAAGGCGAGACCTGAAGGTTCTATAGCTGAGGGTTATGTTGCTGAAGAAGCTTTAACATTTTGCTCAATGTACCTTCAAGATGTCCAGACTAAATTCAATCGCCCTGAAAGAAATGAGGATGTTATCTTTGAAGAAAAAAAGATGTGGGTGTTCGAGTCTAAATGTCGACCGACATGTGCAGCGGAAGTGAAACATCTTGATCTAACAGACAAAAAAAACCTAGAATGGTTTGTTCTTGATAGTTGTGAAGAAGTCAGAGAATATATGAAGTAATCGTCTCATCTTTAACTTTTTATCGTTTGTTTAATACTATATTTTTCTCATTTACTAATTCTAAATCTTTTTGTCATCAATGTAGTGAATTCAAAGCAAAAAATCCACAAAGTGATTTAAAAACTAAATTTCCTAGCTGGTTCCTTCACAAGGTAATACAACATACATATATATATATATATATATATATATATATATATATATATATATATATATATATATATATATATATATATATATATATATATATATATATGCGTGATTTTAATATCATATATATCAAACATAATACATAATTTATATATGCTAGGTCTTTGAGATGCAAAAACAAAATTCTCCATTATACCACAAAGAGTTGTCGGCTATTTCCTTAGGTGCGCATGTAAATGCCTATAATTATTCCGCTTGCATAGTCAACGGTGTCAGGTTTATGGTACATAGTCGTGACGCACAACGAACAACACAAAACTCTGGGGTTTTAGTGGAGGGAGAAAATGAAGAGAAATATTACGGCCAGCTAGAAGAGATCATCGAGTTGCATTATTCATATAACTGTTCGATTGTTCTATTTCGGTGTAAGTGGTTCGATACACGAAGGGGAGTTATATGCGAAAACAATATCACAAGTATCGACACACAACGCGAATGGAACAAAGATGATCAACTCATATTTGCTACACAGGCCAAACAAGTGTTCTACATCCAAGAACCTTCTCGAGGAGACCAACGCCATAACCATCGGTGGGTTGTTGAAAATGTTAATCATCGGAAGATTTGGAATATGCCTATAAACGATGGCCACATTGAAAATGTTGACGATGACTCCACCGAAAATGTCGATGTGATTCATACTAATTGTTCGTCTAATTGTAGACTTGTAATCGACTTTAGCCACTACTTTGAAAGCTTACACTCAACAGGTGAAATTGAAGTTGGTCTGCCAACTGGTACCGTGAATGAAGTGCCTGATGGCGAGACTGATTACAATGAAAGTGATTCTCATTACGAGAGTGAAATGTCTGACGACGAGGCTGATTATATTGAAAATGATCCGGATGAGAATGATTCCGATTGAAACACTTTATGTGTAATAACATTTGACTCATTGTAATATTAAGATTTATATTTTGTTCGTCTAATTAAAATGCACTGTTTATTTTGTTTAGTATTTGTCTATTCTGTATATTTTAAGTTTTCAGGATATGGCATTTATATGGTTCATTGTGCTATACTTGATGGCCGATGTCATGGGACGAGGCCATGACGGTGATGGCCGTGAGGATCCACCACCTCCTGGTGGTCGAGGTCGCGGTGTTCATGAGATGGATGGTAATGTTATTTATTTGTTATATTCATTTAATTATGATTTATCATGCCTAATATTCTTTTAATTGCAATTGCAGTAGTGCCAGTCCGTCGAAGAGGCCGGACAAAAAATTTGAATCTGATGCCCACATGGGAAAGCAATGGGAGACAACCGTTGCCGTTACCGTTTGATGATGCTACAGCTACGACGGTTGGCACTATACATGACCTATTTATACGCGAGGCTGCCGGATATATGTGGCGGGATATCCCTTTGGATAGGGAGTCGTGGAAAAAAGTTTCTCTCGCCGAGAAGCATGCTATGTATGAGCATCTTCGGGTAAATTATTTATTTAAGTGTAAATCTTATCTTTATCTTTTATTACTTTTTACTTGTCTAACATTATTATTATTATTTTTAGACATATTTTGACTTGCAAGGGGTTATGGAAGATCCTACTCAAAGCAGGTTAAGGGAGGGTTATGAATATATGATGTCGGCTCGTTATAGAGGTCGTAAAACTGAAGCAAATAAATATTTTAAAAAAGTGGGAGGATATGAGGATGTTGAGAGAGCTAGGGCCAACCCCCCTGAGGGTATGACTATGGAAAATTGGCATAGATGCATTGATTTTTTTCACACAGAAAAATATTTGAAGCGTTCTAGTCAAAACAAAATAAATCGTGCTAAACAAGTGGTTAAGAATCATGGAGGGACGAGATCGTATAGTAGCGCTTGTCATAAAAAAGTAAGTTATGACAAACAATATAGATACACACACACACACACAGATATATATATTTACATATCTAATCAAATTTTTATGTTAAACAGAGTATAAGTCGTATCCAAGCATTTTATGATGCGCATATCAATAAGAATGGGCTATTTGATGACCCAATGGTCGAGGCGCAATATGTAAGTGATTATGCTTAAACTTAAAAATATATTGATGCTTAATGCTTAAAAGTATACTAATCTATTTAATTATCTTTGTAAAATACAGCATGCTTTGATACGTGAGTTCTCGGAACAATACGAACGATCATCCTCGTCGAACAATCCAACCCAAATAGATGAGGTATCGCTTTTTGAGAAGATATTAGGTTCCAGACGGGGACACATAAAAGGAGTCGGTCATAAACCTTCCGGAACGGCGACATCAAGCGCATACTTACCCGGGCAGACCTCACGTCCATCACAGGTAAATTATCTGACAAACTTATAATGGTAATGAGTCATATATAGTTGTAACGGGTCTTGATGAGTTAGTATGAGACATGTATACTTATAATTGATGATGATGGGTTGATATTAGTTATATCTACTTCTTACACGCCATGATTAGTATGTATAACTCGGTATTTGCTAAAAGTACTTGTAACGGGTCTTGATGAGTTAGTATAAGACATATATACTTATAATTGATGATGATAGGTTGGTATTAGTTATATATACTTCTTACATGCCATTATGGTTATGCATAAGTCGGTATTTATTAAATGTACTTGTAACGGGTCTTGATGAGTTAGTATGAGACATATATAGTTGTAATTGATGATGATGAGTTGGTATTAGTTATATCTAGTTCTTACACGCCATGATGATTATGTATAACTCGGTATTTGCTAAAAGTACTTGTAACGGGTCTTGATGAGTTAGTATAAGACATATATAGTTGTAATTGATGATGATGAGTTGGTTTTAGTTATATCTAGTTCTTATACGCCATGATGAGTATGTATAACTCGGTATTTGCTATAAACAGTTGTAACGAGTCTTGATAAGTTAGTATGAGACATATATACTTGTAATTGATGATGATGGGCTGATATTAGTTATATCTAGTTCTTACACGCCATGATGATTATGTATAACTCGGTATTTGCTAAAAGTACTTGTAACGGGTCTTGATGAGTTAGTATAAGACATATATACTTATATTTGATGGTGATAGGTTGGTATTAGTTATATATACTTCTTACTTGCCATTATGGTTATGTATAAGTCGGTATTTGCTATAAATAGTTGTAACGGGTCTTGATAAGTTATTATGAGACATACATACTTGTAATTGATGATGATGGGTCGGTATTAATTATATCTACTTGCTACACGTCATTATGGTTATGTATAAGTCGGTATTTGCTATAAATAATTGTAACGAGTCTTGATAAGTTAGTATAAGACATATATACTTGTAATTGACGATGATAGGTTGTTTAGTTATATCTAGTTCTTATACGCCATGATGAGTATGTATAACTCGGTATTTGCTATAAACAGTTGTAACGAGTCTTGATAAGTTAGTATGAGACATATATACTTGTAATTGATGATGATGGGCTGATATTAGTTATATCTAGTTCTTATACACCAATTTCGATGAGAGCTAATGTATATATGTATATATTTTGTAGCCGGAAAATTTCGATGCTGTCTATAACAACCCTCAATTTAAAGATGCGATGATGGAACTCTATCGAAAGTTCAGTACTCAAAACGATAACGACGAGCATGACGAAGACAACGACGACAACGAAGATAATGATTAGATTATTAATGTTTTAGCTAATTATGTAACAAACGTTATTGTAACGTACGTTGTTTGTGTATATATATTATTATGAATTTTGTAGCACGTATTGTATATATTTAAACAAAATAGCAGGTTACAAATATATATATATATAAATATATATTAAATATAGCAGGTTTATTATTAATTACTAAAAAATATTAAAAAAAAAATATATAAGTATTACCAGCGACGCTATTAGCAGCGACAATAGGCAATAGTGGCGACAGGCTTTAGCAGCGACACAAATAGCAGCGACACTCGACTTTTAGTGTTAAAGCAATAGCAGCGACTTTTTAGCAGCGACATGTCGCCGCTAAAGGCATTAGCAGCGACAAACACAGGCATTAGCAGCGACATTTGTCGCCGCTAAAACCCTATTTTCTTGTAGTGTATTGGCAACGTACTCATGAATCAACAATGGGTTAAGGTTTCATACCCTTTTAATTTGCACATGAAATTGAGTATTAGCGACAAATTTTTTTCTTTATAATGCTTTGAAAAATTGATCCATCAAAGAAATTATATCAAGTGTGTTATTTTGTTTCCATCTTTAATTCATGCTTTAATTGTTGGAACCCTCATTCCAACAACATAGTGACTTTGCTATCCGAATCCAAAATTTTGGATTCAGATATTGGATTATTCGAATATTCATATTTTTGAATTTTTTTAAAAATTAAATCAGATATTTAAATATCTAAAATACAAATTCATATATCCAAATACATATTAAAGATAAATATATATCCAAAATTTTGGATTCAGATATTGGATTATTCGAATATTCATATTTTTGAATTTTTTTAAAAATTAAATCAGATATTTAAATATCTAAAATACAAATTCATATATCCAAATACATATTAAAGATAAATATATATCACAAACTAAATGTATCCGGAATTATTTTTCTCTTTCAGCTGCCACCCCTTCAATTCCTTTTTTCTATTGGCTGTCATTCTTCACATACATGAACGATGAAGATGATGCATGACCAGAAATACTTGAACCAATTAAAAACAGAAGATCGATGAACATAGTGATGCATTGTTTTGAATCTAGATGAAGATTCGTGTTTAGAACTAAAGATGGTGCATGGTCGGAATGTTCGAATCCGAATAAACATGATAATGTTTAGTTTTAAATCCGGAAGAACGATGATGCATGGCTAAAAATGTTTGAACCGATGATTAAGACGACGAACGAAGATGTATCATCATAGATTCATAGTCATCAACTTTTTTTTTAAAATTTGTATAAATTTTGTTAAATTTGGAAGTGTATTGATTTAAATTATTTTTAGTATTTATTATTTAACTATCTGATAGAATATTCAATTTATATAAAATTTAAAATGACTAGTTACATTCTTTCTCAAGCTACTCTTCGCTAAATGCATCTGATACGTTGCATAACGAAATCGACTGTGATTCATTTTGTTTACATATTGATTCACCAATTTTTAAATATATAGATAATGAATCATAAATTCAGAATTAAATAAATCAACAATTCATTACGTTTTTACATTGATTAGTTAGTTTTTGAATTTATAAATAATGAATCGCAAATTCAAAAATAAGTGCATCAATGTACAAAATAAGTTAATCAATATACAAAATTATTAATCAATACACAAAATTAGTAAATAATAATGTTTCTCATACTTCTCAACATATATTAAGGGGGTGTTTGATAGCACTTATCAGGCTTTTATCAGAGGTAACCTCTTATTCGGTAAGAGGAAATACTGATAAGTGCGTTTGATATGCAGAAGACATAAGAGTCAAAATTCTCTTATCATGTCTTATCAGGATAAGACTTTGATATGCTTCTTATCACCACTTATCACACAAAAAAAATACACGTCTCTCCCACCCCACCCCACTCCACCCACCACCACCCTTACCTTTATCCCATATCTTACCTCACCCACCCTACCCTATCCTAAACCCCACTACCCCTACCCCTACCTACCCCACCCCACCCCACCCTCAACATACCCTACCCTCAACCACCTAATCTCACCCTACCCTAACTACCCTTAACTTACTTATACCATCCCATCCCCATCTCCACCCTTAACCGTACCCACCCCACTCCCATACTTACCCTATCTCACTCTACCCCACCCCTACACTAACCCATCAAACCTACCCACCCCACCTCACCCCTCCTTATCCCACCCCACCCTACCCCTATCTCTTCCCACCCCTACCCCTCAAACCTACCCACCTCACCCCTACCCTACCCCTCAAATCTACCCATCCCCACCCACCGTACCCCTCAACTACCCACCCTACCCCTACACCATTACCCTACCCTATTTACCCCACACCTACCCTACCTCTTACCATATTTATTATAACGAGAAATATTCCAACACTTTTTGATAAAATTTATTATTTTTCAATAACATATCTATATAACTTATAAACTTAGGTTATTTGGAAGTTAATAAATGTAACCTTATAAACTTGATTGTAACTTATAAACTTTAATTGTTATTTGATTCTTGAAAGCATGTTGGTTATACGTTTATTGAATGCATTTATATTACTTGATTATAACTTATAAACTTGAATTGATTTCTTACTTAAATCTTGTTAATGTTATTTGAATGATATTAAATGTTTACATAGATCACTTTGATTCAATGATATTATTCTTACTTGATATTTGACTTTAATCAATGGTATCTGTTTGGTTTAGGGAATTAATATGTAAAATTAATAAAAATAACATAATCAGATAATTTATAAAACAAACAGACTTATTGAATTCTCTTATAAGGTCTTAGTACCTTATCAGGACCACCTCTCATCAATCAGAAGTGGAATCAGACATCAGACAATTAACCTCTTATGCAATCAAACAGCACCTAAGTTTTTCATGATAACATACATGCGTGTGTAACCCAAGAAACAACCGGGCAACGTAGAAAACATCCCCAAATACATGTCAGTTGTTTGTATTGTAAAAAACTAAATTTAAACAGTTTCATAAAAGCATCGGTAACGAGGAAATTAATTTTATATTGAGTTAGGCATATACCTTGATGGCAAAACTCCAATCCTCAAATTATGGTTTCTTTTTGTATAGCAAATTGTATATATAGCCATAGGAACAAGATGAGCACCTATAAATATATGTCCGGCAATCCAACATTTTTTGTGGAAAAAAGAAACACAAGTGCTTAAAAATCTTCACACCACCATTCCTTATCACTCACGTTTTCCAAGTAAATGAACACTTTTTATAAAAATATAAACAAATATACATCATCCATGACTCCATGTACGTACGTGTACGTTTATATATATATATATATATATATATATATATATATATATATATATATATATATATATATATATATATATATATATATATATATATTTAAAAGCATGTGTCACTAAATGACACTTTGCTTGTAGTGTATCATTAACACGTAAGTAAAATCTTTATCGTTCAAATGCTACTATGTTTGTATGAATGTGTGAATATAGTTGCATTTGTATATATGTATACTTAACATTACCATATAATTTAAAAAGTATCGACCGGATTGTAGCTTTGTATATATGATTATCATGTTGATATGCATGTGAAATGTGCATTATCTACACTATTTCATAAATTAATGTCTATTAGAATGAGTTTAAAAGTAGAGTTTTAAACGGAAGTGCATATGTTAACTTAAAGAAAGTGATTATCGTGTTGCATATATAAATATTCAATTTCAAGTATAGTAGATGGAAACTTTATTTTCTCATTCCAAATGTGTTCACTTGTGAAACACGTAACAAACTAAAATGTGATCGATACTATAATTATTAAATAACAATATTAATTAAAAAGAGTTTAATTATGTAAATTAAAGTTTTTTTTTCCCATCGATAGCCATCACGAGATTTTGACTTTTGAGATTTCTTTGTTTTGATATTTGCTTAATAATATCGCCTAGCTAGCAATTCAAATTGTGATCGAACTTTTCTTGGATTCCATGTAAATTAAGTACTCTCTGTAAGTAGAAAAAGAATTTATAAAAGCAATTAATTAAGCTTATATAAAAACAAAAAATTAAGTTGGAATGTCATTATTCATAGAAAACCAAACGCAATTGTGATGCTACTACATTTGTCGGAAACTCAAAATATAAAGCAACTATATATTCAAAAGCCAAAAAAGTGAGATAATAGTAGCCTTTTCTTTAAAGCTAAATAATTGACATGTTACATTAAACAATAATACTATTAAATACTATTGTATTATATACTAGTTTAAATTAAGATTCGTCTATCATACAGATTTGCTTAGAAAATCATTTATTTTATTTTATGTTAATAGTATTAATAATATGTCTGTAAATTTGGAATATAAAAATATGAAATTAGATAATTAATTTAGAAAAAATGGATGAAATAAGAAAATTAATATTAATTCTAAAAATTACACATAAAACCCCGTATATGTTTTCCTTTATTAATAAAAGCTTGTATCTCCATTCAATTCGATTTCCATATCTGCTCTTAATGTGAAGCTTAAAAGATAGTAAATGCTTTTTATATTCATTTAGATTAAAAGTTTAATTTAAACATATATAAGACGTCTCAATGATAAGATGTGCCAAGTGGCGACTTAGTTAATTGACAAATTAAATGGACAATTAAGTTTTTTGTTAGAATTTATACATAAGACATTGGGTATGTTTGGCAACGTTAGATGTAGCCTTGGGTTTTAAAAAAAGTTAAATCTTTTAGTAGCTAGAGATATGTTTAGTAAGAAAGTTGTAGTTGTATCTTATAGTATTAAATTACATTAAAAAAACATTAATATAAATTAGAAATTGTAGTTTATAATTAATAGGAGGGTAAAAAAATAATTATGTTTGACTAAAAGCTACAGAGTTTTTCAACCGCTACCTCTACTAGCGTTTTAGAAAATAGTCTTTTTTAAAAAATTTAAAGCTCTACTGTTTCCTTCCAAACACAACTTTTAATTTTTAGTAGATCTTTTTAATAAATAAAGTTTCAAAAGCTCTCTACCAAATATAATCATTATCTTTATGCATGTTTCTATATAATTTAAGTCATCATATTTTAAAGCCATTATATATATAAAATCAGGTACAATAAAGTATCCTAAATAATCGAGAGTACCGAATGCACCACATTGTGAATGATCATTCAAATATTTTTTTTATATAAACATGTATAAACCAAGATTAAAGATTTTATATCAAAATAATTATACATTTATACATTAATATTAAAAAAAATCGTGAATGGTTGAAAAAAATCAAGTGAATGGTTATTTTCATGAATATGTATCATCCATCATTCACAAACTTTTTAAAGATGTAGAATTGGGGAATTTATTTTAAATTTACATATCATATGTGTAAAGTTAATTTTGTTACGTTGATTCATTAGTTTTTGAATTTATAAATGACGAATCACAAATTTTAAAATAAATAAATCAATCTACAAAATTAGTGAATCAATATACAAAATTAATGAATCAATATATAATTAGTGAATTATAATGCTTCTCATACTGCTCAAGATATATTTAACTTCCCACGATAACCTAAGTCTTTATATATATAAACAGGATCATTGCAGAACCTAAATTTGGTGCAGAATTGCAGAATCAACTTTAAAATTAAATAACATATGAATTATTAATTTTTAAAACAACAAAATCATACCATAAAAACAAGAATTTTATCATATTTAAAACGTGACTGATTATTTTATATTTTTTCAAATTTTTTTTGGATATTTGACATTGAATATTCAACATTGAATCGTCTGAATTTTCTATATTATACATCGAATAAACGTTACAAATTTAAACGTTCAACATCTAATATATAGTTTTATAGTTCTGCACCAAATTTAAGTTATGCAATAATTACAACCCTATATATATGTATGTATGTATGTATGTATGTATGTACGTAAGTATGTATTTATATATGTATGTGTGTGTCTATATATATTGTACTTTTCATAGAAAACAAAACTTGAAATAATGTGAAATTTTATATACATGTGTATATGTTAATTAATACAAAAATATGAAAAAGAATTAAAAAAAATTATTTAAACCGGTATTTTAAGGTATCCAATGAAATAGGTGTACTTAATTGATCATATTCTATATAAATTGTATGTTTATAAATAGGTTGATGTGGTATCTAATTCCAACCAATTATTTACTAAAGATAACACATAAGCATCATAATCTAATCTATATATTCAATCATTGAATGGACACATTTTGGTGTTTCTATACTACATTGATTTATTTGGAAATATATTTGGATAAACAATACAAGTTTTCATAACTAAAAATATGAAATTAAAGGAAATTTTAATCTATACAATTTTCCCACTTATGAAAGGAACTTAACCATAGTCAAGAATAATAAAATAAATAAATAAAGTGACCAAATCTTAGCATGCTTAAAGAAATCACACAGTCGTTTTCAGAGTCATATTAATAATTTTATACTTCTCATATATTTCGAATTAAATTAATCGTTCTTTTTTTTTTCAACTTTTTATTTATTCTATTATTATATCATAAGTTTGAACAAATACGCACAAATTATTTTTAATGATACATATTACTTTGATCTAACATAAATTATAATAATTAATTCAACAATAATAATAATAACTATAAGAACAACAATAATAATAATAATATTGTTGTTGTTGTTATTACAAGGAGGATTTACGTTATAATAATGATTATTATTATTTAAAAGATTTGAAAATGAAACGACTTTAAACTATAATAAGAATAAAAATTGAATTGAGTTCGTGAGTAGGGGTGTAAACGAGCCGAGTCGAGCCCTTTAAAGCTCAACTTGTTTTAAAAGTATCAGATTCGAACTCGAGCTCGGCTCGTTTCGAGCTTTGTATGTAAAGCTCGAGCTCGGCTCGTGAATAATTATACAAGCTCGAGCCCGGATCAGGCTCGACTCGTTTATTATATATATTAGTTTTTTTATAATATATATATATATATATATATATATATATATGTATATATATATATATATATATATGTATATATATATATATATTTTTTATATTTATTCAATCTATATATTATATATTTATTAATTAAAAACTATATTTAGTTATAGGTTCGTTTAAGCTCGTTTAGGCTCGCGAGCTCGATATGTGAAGCTCGGGCTCGAGCTCGTTTATTAAATGAGCTCATATTTAGGCTCTAGCTCAGCTCGGGCATGTTTAACTCGAGCTTTTAGCAAGTCGAGCTCGAGTGGTTCGACTCATTTACACCCCTATTCGTGAGTAATATTTGTCATTAAAAAGATGTCATTCCACTTGATACATACAATTAAACACAATCTTATTCATTAAAAATTTTTGGAATAGTTAAAAAAATATATGTTATGGACCAGTTAGTAACCAGGCTATATGCAGGTATTTTTCAAAGTTTTTTTTGCCTTTTTGATATTTAATAATAAAACCTGGCTTATTTAAGTAGTCTTAGATCTTTATTTAATTTACTAAGAAACCGGAATTTATTTATAATCTGAATCGATTAAATAAGCAGGCTTTATTTTTGTTTATAGTGAAGTCATCCTTTTTTTCAAAACAGGTTAAATAAACGGACTATATTTGCTTTTTAACATGATGTTATGATATTTTTTGTAGTAGTGTGCCCTTTCACTTGATACTATACATATAATCAAACACAGTCTTGTAAATGAACACGTAAAAACAACGATATTCTATAACTATTAGGTTAACGGGTTATTAGAAGGAATTTAATTTATCAATAAAAATGGTCGATCGTCTCCGTATAGGCGCTATACTAGTTTAAACTAGTTTTATGTTATTATTTTTTAAAATTTTGATAATGTTAGTTTGTGTGTTTAAAAATATTATTTTTTCAGACATTTCTCATATAACACATAAATAAATTAATTAAATAGTATTAACAATGAAATCACCGAATATTATAAATCAACTTCGATGTAAAATTATTGTCCTAAAATTAATCAAAATCGCCCAACCCAAACAAATTTTTTATATATATGGGTTTGTTGCATACACAAGCTTTAATATACACAAGAACCATTAGATTAATCACATTCAAGCTATGAAATTATGTTATTTGTAACATGAAAAAGCTTTAATTAATACTGATATGTTATATTTTTTATTATTGTTTACAGTGCTTACTTATTAAATGACACTTAAATGATTCTCATTACACACAAACACACACAGAGAGTCACGTTAAAAAAAATTATCTCTCGAAATCAAATGCACCCGAAGGTACCTACCTTAAAAAACTATTTAGATTTTTTTAATAAACATGTTTAAATTAATGTTATACACAGTATATATGAATTTCACATACATTCACACTTTCTGTGTCCTTAAAAGTTATGTGATGTTCATGCACACTTATGTGAATAGTTATCTAAGTGAATGATCATTCACATCATCTTTTTTTACCATTCATGATATTTATGATGTTTCTTTTGGGAAAAAAAATATTAAAATGTTGTATTACGCATGTCTATACAAAAATAGATGTGTGAATGGCCATTCACTTGAACCTATATATATATATATATATATATATATATATATATATATATATATATATATATATATATATATATATATATATATATATATATAGGGTTGGGTTCCGGTAAGAACCCTTCTTACCGTGAGAACGTGAGAACCACTCCAAAATGCACAAATTTGTACATCAAATGCACAAATTTAAAAGTTAAAAATTTTACTTAAAACCATTATTAGTTTTAAATATTAATAAATATCATAATCTAACACTAAAATTACATTCAAAAATTATATTCATTAAATTATAAACTAAATGCACAAATTTGAACATCAAATATGGATAAATTATAGCATGAGATGCGTAAAATTATACTTGAAATGCATAAATTTATAGAAAACACTTAATTTTAGTATCAAATGCACAATTTTATAGAGTGGATGCACAAATTTTGTAGTGGTTCTCACGTTCTCACGAAATAGAGGGGTTCTCATGTGAACCCAATCCTATATATATATATATATAGATTGGGGTTCGATTGAGAACTTTTGTGCATCGAGGCACCATTGAGAACTTTTGTGCATCGAACTATCTACCATGGGTGCACAAAGGGCATTTAGGGGATATTAAATGTATGGAAATTCTTTTCGAATTTAAATATTCTTAAGATAATTAATAACTAAATTTGGTATGAAAATCAACATTAACTTCTTTCCTAAAACCACTCCCTCTTTCTCTCTCTCTCTCCTCTCTCTTAGCCTCCTTTTGATTTTGGAAGAGATGAACGATATGCATGATTTATGTTTGTATGAACGATTCCTGTTTGTATTATGATGTATTTTGATTTTGGAAGAGATGAACGATATGCATGCTTTATTTTTGGAAGAGATGAACGATATGCATGAAGAGATGAACAATATGCATGTATTTTGATGTATTTTGAATTTGTATTATTTTTGTTAATTTTGAAAGTGTAATAATTAAATAAGGATTGCATAATTCCTGTTTTACCCCTCCACGAATTTCATTATGTGCACTTGATGCATAAAATATTCTATTTAATTACCCTTTTGTCATTTGATCTAACTCACACATTCTTTTATATATAGGATTAGGATCATTTAAGCACCACTTGAGCACTAATAAAAATTTAATAAATTAGCATCAAATAAAACATTTGCATGTTACAGATAACTAATTTATATAGTTTGAATGTGATCAATCTAATGAATCTTATGTATATTAAAGTCTATGAATGCAATGAACCTAACGAAGCTTGTATATATAAAAGCATGAAAATGCAATGAATCTAATGAATCTAGTGTATATTAAAGTCTATGAATACAACGAACCCACTGAAAATTTATTTCTATTTGTTTAATGCTTGCATATATAAAAAAATTGTATTTTAAAAACACTTATTTTGATTGGTGCTCACCGGTGCTTAATTATAAATGGTGCTCAAAGGATCCTTAGCATATATATATATATATATATATATATATATATATATATATATATATATATATATTCAGATTCAAGTGAGTACCACCTATTACGCAGCGCACCCCAAGGTACCACTCTAAAAATTATTTTTTTTTAAATTATTTTTTCATAAACATGTTTTAATTAACATTACACAGATTATATAGAAATTTCACGCAAATTCAAAAATTCTAAGTGTATGAAATGACGCATCACATAAATGCACGTTCACATCTATTCAAATATATGTAAGTGTATGTTCACATCATTTTTTAGGATTTATGAGATGTGAATTTATGTGAAATTCACATATTATCTTCATAATGTTAATTAAAACATATTTATGAAAAAAAAAAGATTTTAAAAAGTTTTTTTTAAATGTGGTACATTCTGATGCGCTGCATAATGTGGTACTCTCTCGAACCATATTCTGTATATACACACACACACACACACGCACACACACACACACATATATATATATATATATATATATATATATATATATATATATATATATATATATATATATATATACATATATGTATGTATGTATATCGACTAAAGATCTTTTGTGAACACTGTATTCGTTGTGAACATTGTGAACAACCATAAAATAGTTTTGAATCTTATAAATCTTGTTGAAAATACTGTCGAACCTTCTATTAACCAAAAGATCTTTTGTGAACACTTTATTCGTTGTGAACAACCATAAAATAGTTTTGAATCTTATGAATCTTGTTGAAAATACTACCAAATCCTTCAATTAACCTATTTATCTTATTGGATCCTATGAATTTTATTAAATTCTATGAATTTGTCGAATCTTATGAATCTTGTTGAATCTTATGCATCTTGTTATAAAAGCAACTATGAATATTTTGAATGTTCTGAATCTTGTTGTAGACACTACTATTAACTTTTTAAATTATATAAATTATGTTACAAACATTTGTTGATATATATGAATAATTATATGTGTTTTTTTATTTGTTCACAACGAATAACTTGTTTAGAATGGATCTCATACAAATATACATGACAACAAAACTATATTAAAGTGAGTCAAAGGCCGGTTTGTAGGGCCCATCATCTGTGTAGGGGAGAGTCTACCGAAGTGCAATACAAACATAACTCTTTTCTCTTGACTCCCTTTTTATTTTTCGTTAAAAAAATATTAAAGCTACAAACACTTGGTTTTTGGACTATATTGGGCCTTAGTGCGCTGGGCCCACCTTTCATCTTTTCCCGTCTCTACTCTATTTATGTATTTCCTTTCAAAATAGCTACCTTTGCCAAGTTTGTGTGACAAATCTATATATATATATATATATATATATATATATATATATATATATATATATATATATATATATATATATATATATATATATATATATATATATATAATAAAAGAGAACAAAATATTTTACATGTTGCCTTCACATTTAATCTGAAAAGATAAATACAAAAATAATATAAAATAAAATATAACTACAAATATTAAAAGATAAATACAAATATAAATACATATAATTATTTTTAAAATAAAATAAAAAATTTAATAGATAATTAACTATATCCACTATTTGACATTACCCAATACTGTTATTTGTTTTTATTGTCTATTTAATATTTTTTTTAACCAATCTAAACATAAACTTTAAAAAAATCTTAAATTATATAATCTATACATAAACTTCAAATATATTTATAAAGTAAAAAAATCTTAAATTATATACTTTTCTTATATATTTTATAATAATTAATATTTATATGATTTAATTATAAGTTTACATATATATTATAAAACCAAATATTTTTTAAATATACCCACGTAAAACGTGGGTTCATTAACTAGTAAAATAATAAAAGACGTCACAACGATAATCAGCTACATATTAAGCAATAGGCAATAGAAAGTAAACCATTATCCTAAGAGAAATGAAGATTTGAAATTACATTTACTGAGGATCGTCTCTTGTTAATAGTTCTATGTCATTACAAGGATCGAGCTGAACATTGCTTATTTGAGAGAAATGATAAGATGATTATGGAATTTAATAACAGTTTTAAGAAAATAATGCAAATAGTTCAACCTTATATTGTATTGACGATGAATGCATAAGAAAATGATGATCTTATTTACTAAATCACCTCCAATAATCATCGTAAAGTGTAAAATGAGCATTTTATGGCTTACAAAACACGAATAATACATGAGTCCGTTCATATTTTTTCGATTTCTCCTCTTTCATAGTTACAGCACAAATCAAAAATCAAAATGTTCTGAGTGAAGAGAGGGTTGAGAGCGGACTGAAGATGAGTGTTGGATGAGGATAATTAGGTCTCAAATGGTATTTTTTTATTATTTTGTTTAAAAAATATTCCCACTTAATATTTCAGTCAGAATAGCCTGCAAGTCACCCCTTTATTGACTGATTTATCTTCAGTCTCAAAATGATTCAGCCTTAGTAATTCTCATTTATTTTGTAGTGTTGTCATAGGTTTATAGCTATTATTATGTTACTTTGACTAGGATACATACAAAATTGTGTTAATTTTGATTTTCAGATCCCAAATAAAGATAAAGTGATTTTCGGCTTCCTTATATCCTAAAAAATACAACAAGTATTATGTGCACCATGATGGTACAAGAAAGCATGTCTGTAATATAGGAAGGATGTCAACTAAAACGATTATATTCTATGTTTCGAAGAACCGACAAATAAAGATCAAACTCATTCAATCAGACAATCCATCAACCATTTGAAAAACAAGTTTTAGAAGAATATATTTTTGTACATTTTTACAAACGAAAAGGTTTTACCCTAACCTTTGGAAGATTCTCATGTCAGAGTTTGTTCAGACAACATTTAAAACTCGAAAGGTGTTTAGAAGCTACTATAATCAATCGATTAAGATTTTTTTTATTATCTTTATCATGTCATTGAAATATTTCTTTGTTGATGTTACCCAAAGTATGAGATGATCTTATGTTGTATTTGCTTAGATTGATGAACTCTTAAGAGTAATAACAGTCATACCTTTATATGTTGAAAATATATGATAGTCCCTAGCTTAGTGTGTATTGGTTTCTAGCTTCTAATATTTTGTATTAAAAGATTAAATGATGCTTTTGGACACCCATTTTTTTAAACATCAAAGAAGATTTGTTAGCTAGCAAATGACTAGAAAAGAAACACTACCGTCAAATATTACATGTATCTCTAGGGTTACACATCCATTTAACCCAATCTACACCTACTTGAGATTCATAGAATTATAGAATGACAATTCTATACATACATCCCTCACTTTACTAATCATACATCCACTCTTAATGTAAGAGAGTGATTACCTTTTAATCACTCGGCTCACGTCATTAACAAAAAAAAACATATGAGTGATGAGGTGTATGGTTGGTAAAAATTAATGTTTTTGGACCCACGTTTTTTAAACATCAAAGAAGTTTTGTTAGCTAGCAAATGACTAGAAAAGAAATATTACCGTCAAATATTACATGTATCTCTAGGGTTACACACCCACTTAACCCAATCTACACTTACTTGAGATTCATAGAATTATAAAATGACAATTCTATACATACATCCCTCACTTTACTAATCATACATCCACTCTTAATGTAAGAGAGGGATTACGTTTTAATCACTCGGGCTCACATCATTAACAAAAAAAAACATATGAGTGATGACGTGTATGGTTAGTAAAATTAATGGGAAGTGGGTGTAGGTTCAACAATACCATTATGCAGACAAGCAAACAATTACATCATCAAACAATACAAGTTTAAACAACATCATTACGGTATTTCAAAATTAACTAGAGTGTGGATTGAATCACAACACTGATACCTCGTTGGTGTGTATCTTGACACACCTAACTAACTAAGTTATCTCATATCATATTAGGTTTACAATGAAAAAAATCAACATGTTTTTCTCGTATTTTGGGTTTAGTCCACTCGCGTTATTCACAGAATCAATCGTGTGAATGTATGAGTGTCTGTGTGAAAGAATGACACAATCATAAGGTGGCATACATTCAGATGATTTTTTAATAAATTTACTTGATAAAACTTAGGAAATCAAATGATATATGGTTATAAGGGTTAATACAGAAAAAACCTATCAATTTGAAAGAATTTATCAATTAACTCACTAGATTTTGTTTTACGACTGTTTAAGTTGTTGAACAATTTTTGTCTTATTCAAAACTATATATATTGTTTACTTACTACGTGTTTAACCTGTAAACAATTATTATATCGAATTGTTTAATATAAAAAAACAAACTTTTTTCTTGTTTTTGCTATTAAGTCATTGTTTAAGTTACTGTATAGTTTACTCATTAATGACCTACTAAATAAGTTCATATCTATAGTTTTGAATAAGACAAAAATTGTCCATGGACTTAAACACTCGAAAAAAATCCAGTGACTTAATCGATAAATCCATGAATAATTCTGTAGGTTTTTATTGTAACACCTCTAGTTATAACATTATTTATACAATGTTAAGTAATTAATAGTTTGAAATGGTACATTTTGTATCCTTCGAAAAACGTGTTAATCATTTAATCTTGATTTTATATATAGAAGAATATGGTTTGAGTGCATACATGTACGGACATAGAGTACTATGGATACACATAAATTTAAGATTATTTATAAAATATTACACACGTTTACATCTTCTAATTGCTGAAAAGTTATGTGCTCGTGAAAAAGTACTGTGACATTGAACATATGTTCACAACAATATCGTGACTGTAGACATGCACGTTTCATATAGTTGTAGTGTATGAAAATTTTCAAGTAGTCTTATATTGTTAATCTGAACATAATTATGAAAAAAATTAAGAATTGTTATTGAGAATGTTACCTTCGATACTCCGTAATACTAGTAGTAGTGTAGTACTCACTTGAACTATATATATATATATATAATATCTTTGTGTGTGTGTATATGTGTGTGTGTGTGTTTAGGTTGTCGTGAGAAGGTAAATATATCTTGAGAAATATGAGAAACATTATGATTCATTAATTTTGTATATTGATTCACTATATTATACATTGATTCACTTATTTTTTAAATTGTGATTCATTATTTATAATTTCAAAAATTAATGAATCAATGTAAAAAAGTAATAAGATGTTGATTTATTTAATTTGGAATTTATGATTCATTATTTATATATTTATAAAAAATGGTGAATCAGTATTTAAAAAAAAATTAATCACAATACTTCTCACACTTCTCATTTCATCATACACACACACACACATAAACACACACACACACACACACACACACACAGAGAGAGAGAGAGACACACACACTAAATAAGACTTATAACACTGGAAAAGAAAGACAATTTGTATTCAATACACATGTGCATACATTCAAAACACATATGCATCTGATTTAATTACCATTGGTTTTTTGGTACATTTAAAGCACATATACGTATGATTTAATTAGTATTGATTTTTCGGTTCTCTGGTCTAATATGGTTCTCAATTAATCATGAATATATGTGTGTGTGTGTGTGTGTGCACATTTCCCATAATAACTACCGGAATCATTTGTGTCACACAACTACTACATCAACCAAAGCTAAAGGATCATTGGGGTATACCACGGTTGAAAGAGCAATAATATATATATTTGGAGTTTTATGTTTCATTTTTGACATTGTAATTAGATTTAATTTTATATAGAAATATTGCATCATTATAACAATTTTTATTAGGTGGTTGCTCAATTAATATTTTTTTGTATCGAGTTATTAATCTAATGTTATATTAATTAAATATATAAATATAATATTTTATGTCCAATGTTTCTATTTCATAAACATTAATTATAAAATACATAATGTAAAATTTAACGGGTAAAAATCCCCGAATACCCGTCGGGGACAGGGTCGGGGATGCGAACGGGTTCTCAAAATCGGGGTCGGGGACAGAGAAGGGGGTCACCGGTAATACCCGTCCTCGTTGTCATCTCTACACTTTATATATGTAAACGTACACCCACGTGCCCCGTGTGTGTGTAAAAGAGATTTATTAGTACATGAAGTGTTTTAATTATTTCATGTTTGTTTTATAACATAAATATTATCCATCAATATCTCATCATTTGTTTTTAAATTTTAAACTAACTCATCCAACTTTCATCTATTATATTCTAATAATAATTTTTATACATATATTTTTATTTGAAATTAATTTCCACTTTAAAATATTTTTAAAATAATGTCACTTATAAATAAACGTATATAGATTCAGATACTATGACTTTTTGTAACTATATTTTATAAAAATTTAGTAATTTCTTTATGTGTAACATTAGTATTTTACCATCTCGTATATATCTTTTAAAGATTATTTATTTATTAAATATACTAATGTAATTACATGAATAAATAAACTATATACCAATATAGCAAAATAATTTTTGTGTTTCTTGTTAGATGCATATGTGTTTTGAATTCATAGCACATGTCGAATATTTGGCTCTCCTAATTTTTGTTTTCCTGTCCGTTTTAATTATATAATCATCTCAATTAACTTATCTAATTATTCAAAAATTAAATTATTTAATGAAAACTATTATAATTACATGATTTTTAATTTCTGTTCTTAATTTAACCTTCAAATTAACCTAAAATATTTTATATAGACATAACTAATTGATTTATAGGAAAAAAAAACTAGTTTATTGACCCAAGTAATACATGAGGTTATGTAGTAAATATTTATTATTTTAAATGTAAATGATTTCATGTTAACTAAGATAGATTAATTATTAAAATTATATAAAATATATAATTAAATTTGTCATATTCTCATTGTAATAAATAATTATTAAAGATATAAACTTGTTTAAAATATTATGTGTGTAATAATAAATAATAAATCAAATTTATAATATACTTGCATTAAAATTTCGAAAACACTATTAATTATACTATTAGAAACTATTATATTTATTAAAATTATTTTATTGTTACTCTTTACATATTTTGATGTATTTTTAGTGATAAATAACATGAAATCAAGCTCTTATATACAAGAAATTTTTTTATTCAATTTACATGAATGTAAATTTAAATTGATAATGTCTGATAGGGATGATCATTTGGACCAAACCGTCCCAAATCTGTCGGACCGGAAAAAAATCGGAAACCGAAATTAGGAAAATAAGAAAATCGAAAACCGGCCTAATGTTTGAAAATACGGGTTGGTCCGATCCGGTTTTTTGGTCATCGAACCAGCTGGAACCAACTTTCATAGATTTTTTATTGTTTTGTTTATCTTTCTTCCTCAACTCTTTCTTTTTGTGAAATTATCAAGTTTATCTCATTTTTCTTAAACAAAATTAATGATCAAACATACCTTATTTATATTAAGTTTTCTATATTTTATATATATAGTATTATAACAAAAAAATATTCCGTTAAAAAAGACTTTTACATTATTATATATTTACGAAAGAACTCAGTAGTCCATGGACTTTTTATATGGTTTTGAAATAATATATTAAAAATGTTTTTCCTCTATCGGCTACAAAACAATAACAATATAACATAAAGTTTAAATTCCGATTTGGGCCGGGTTAAAAACTGAAAACCAGTGGGCCGAACCCGGAAAACCGAAAACCAAAATTAGTGATTTTAAAGAAACCGAAATCATACCAACATCATTAATAACGGTTTGGTCCAAGCCGGTTTTTCGGGTTCTTTTGGTCCGGTTCGATTTTTTTTTTGTCCAAATGCTCATCCCTAATTTCTGATATAGCTTAATGAAAACGGATATTGAAATTTGAAACATTTAAGTTACTTAGATAATTGTAGATAAAACATTTAGGTTAACTTAGAAAGTATTTAAAATCTTCTTCTTTATAAACCAATACTTAATTGATTATTAAATGTGCACAAAATTACTTAACTGAAACATTTTTAAATAACTAAATTACTTACTAATTTAACCTTAGTTAAATGTGGACATTTAAATGTGCACAAAACCTTCTTTTTTTTAGAAACTGGTACTTAAAGAAGGTTTCAGTTAATTAATTTGGTTATTCATTTAAATGTGGACATTTAAATGTGCACAAAACCTTCTTCTTCTTTTTTTTAAGAAAAAATAAAATATAAAAAGTTTTAAAGTTTGACTATCAAATGTGTACAAAAACAACACATAATATAATTTTGTTCAAACTCAGAAGTACATAATTATTTGTTATTATTTTTCTTTAAAGAATTGTCCAAATAAGTATACTAATCGTCATATACCGATTTCTATGTAAGCCATGCAACTACCAAAATCACACACATTTAAAATTTTGACGACCAAATATGTACAAAAAATATATAACATAAATTTGTATAAACAAAAGAGTATATAATCATATATACTCAAATATTTTAATGGATCAATAAAATAGTTATGGAAAGTAGGGGGCGTTTGGTTCGCAGATTTTTTTCTTTGGGATTTGCATTTCGTCAAAGGATTTACATTATGCAGGATGTGTATTTGTCAGGATTTTGTCAAATAATCTGCGTTATCTTTTAGGAAAAAATTCTTAATCTGAAAAATACAAGGTAACTGGGATTTAAAAACCTAAGGGGGAGGTTGAGTTATTAAATAACAAAGAAGAATGAGATTTAGGAAATCCTGAGATTTTAAATCCTTTGTGGAATCTGCGAACCAAACACAGGATTTTAAATGCAAATCCCAGTGAATCCCAGTAAATCCGCGAACCAAACACCCCCTAGGAGTCACTCGTTGATTTGGTTTTAATTTTATTTTTGCATTTAAGAATTTGATGTTTGGTTCATTGTAATAAATATAATTAGCGGATAAGAAATTAATTTTGAATAGTAATAAATATTTAGGTTTCTTTATAAATCTATTGTTTTAAAATTTTCAATAAATCAAACCTCACTTTATTATAAATCTGATCATATTTTGTTATAAAAGTAAAAAACTAAAATAAAGTTAAAAAACAAATTTTATATCACATATAATAACTAACGTGTTAATTATTCATTTTACAGTGTGAAAACGATGTTAATCTTATTTTAAGTCAAGAGTTTGAGTTTTATTATGAATAAATAAATTCAAGAATAAAACATAAAAAACGTGTAGCTTTTAGAAAAATAATTATTAATAGTTTAATACCTCAATTGTTTATTTTTTACAGCTTGAAGAGGGGGAGGGGGACCCCAGTGTCCTTGGCCTAAAAAGCCTCTTTGTTCGTTTTTAGTGTTTTTCTTCTCTACAATCATCCGTGGCCCCACCCTGTAATAATTTCGTTTTAATTTTTTTTTTTTTATGTTATAATTATTTTTTTTTTTTTTTAATTTTCAATAAACATCCTGTTTCTTACATTAATACGTCATTCCTACGTCCCTGTGACGATATAGGATTCCATTACCCGATCGGGCTACATATTTTTATTTCAATTGCTATAAAGTTTGGCATCTTTTATAATAAAATTATTAACATTATTTATAATATAAACTAGTAATATTTACCGGCGCGATGCAGCCGGTCTAAAACATTTTATTATAAAAATCACTGGTAAACTAGATATTAAAACTTGTTGCATATGTATCAGTAAATCTTATAGGTTTATAAGGCATTATAATAGAAAACGGTTATGTGATAAAAATATGTCACGTTAGCATGTCTAATGGACCTAATACTACTTGTCAATTCTAAAAATATTTTTTAAAATACGATAAAAAGTGTTAGATATAGATGACTTCAACAGAAAATCTCTGTGTATAGGAAAATCTTGGAAAACCACAACGTATCGTTAGGAAAAGTGTAACACATCACGCGAAAAAGATTTCATCACACGGGAAAATTTGTACATCATGATCAATTGATGCATTACACGGTCAGTCCGAGTCGAACCACACTGCATCACACGAGAAGGATGGTGCATCACGATCATTTGATGCATCATGTGGCCGTTCCAGGTCAGGTCAATCCGACGGTCCAATTTAGTTTGGTTTTGACCGGTCCGTTCAATCAAAATTGATTCATCATTTTATGTTTCTCTACAAAAATAAAATAATAAATTACTTAACTGGAAATTAAACCCCAAAACTGTAATTACGTAAATCAATGATTTAACAATTAAGATACATATCACTTTGTTGCTAAATTTATTGATTTACTTTTTTTAATAAAAAACCAACTCTTTAATATATTAATTTACTAAAGATCGAACCCAAGATCTCTAATTTCATAGATCAACATCAAATTTTATTCACTAGTTTTTTACGATGCATTAGTAAGTTTATATATTTAAAAGTAACTTTGTTATTAAAATTAGTGAATCAATAAATTTGATAATAAAAGATATTTAGCTCTATAGATAAAGCTTTTCCTTATGAAATAAAAGATTACTAAGTAATTTAATATTTTAATTTTGTGGAGAATGATAATTTTATTAACATTACAGAAATGATATATAAAATTCACACACAGTCACACATTCTAAGTGCACATCACTTTTTAGAAGTTAGGAGATGTAAATGTATGTGAAATTTACATATTATTTTTATAACGTTAATTAAAACATATTCATGGAAAAAAATTTTAAAATTTTCTTTAAGGGTAGTATCTTCTTTTGCGCTGCACATTGAGTGGTATCCTCTCGAACCATATTCTATATAATAAGGAGGCGTTTGGTTCGCAGATCTATTTCCTTTGGGATTTGCATTCGGTCAGAGGATTTGCATTATGCAGCATTTTTATTTATCGGTCTTTCGTTAAAGAATTTGCATTATCTTTTAGGAAAAATTTGTTAATCTGAAAAATGAAAGCTAACTGGGATTTAAAATCCTAAGAGGAGACTAAGTTTTTAAATGACAAAGAATAATGAGATTTAAGATATTCTGAAATTTTAAATCCTTACTGAAATCTGCAAATGAAATACAAGATTTTAAATGTAAATCATAGTGAATGGTAGAAAATTTCCGAACCAAACGGCTCCTAAGTTATTATATCTCTTTATTTTGTCTTTCCACGAACAATCAAACATGTGACACACCTCACATAACTTTATATCAAAGCAATCGTGTATCATGATTATGGTTGACATTAGGGCATGTTTATGTTTCCCCTCCCACCACCAGCTCTCCCGCCGCTCCCTTTTTTTTTTTTTTTTTTTCACCCCCAAGATTAATAAAGAAACACATCCATATTCTATTGTAAGAATTAATATATTTCTTTTCTCGATTTTATGTTTATATAATCATTTTAAGGTTATGTATAAAAATTTGTATCTTTTTAAATTTTGTAAGATTTCTAAATGTCATATTAATATAAGAAGGTAAAGTGATTTAAACATAGATTGATGTAAGTTATGTTTTAACGAAATTATAAAACGTGTATATTTATGCTTAAACTTTTTTTTTTTCTGACCGGCAAGATTTTATTATTTTATACTAATAAGAATATATATACATGGTATTTAGAACATGTTCTGGTTACATAAAAATGACTTGCATCATTAACTTACCAACCTAATCTAGTCTTGTTATACCAGGGGCGGATTTGTTGTTGTCTTAGGGTCAAGCGAACCCAATAATTAAACTTTCGTGTGTTATATATTGTCAAAAACGTTTCGGTCCCCATTTTTATTTAAGGAACCGAGCTCTATTTAAAAAAAAAAAAAACCAAAGAACTTTGTTTTTGAGTGAATTGTTGATAAAATGAACATAATATTTGAGCTATTTAAGACTTTTATAGTAATGTGATATTTTTTATGTTGACTCTTATAAATTTTATTTCTGGATTCATCATTGTTTGTTACTTTGTTACATCTATTTTTAATACATACAAAAAAAATTCACTTGTATTTCATCTACTAGCTTGTGAGATGATAGATAATTTACCTAGAAAACCATATCATTTCTTCATTTCTTACATTCCAAAGGAACCATAGCATAGTCAAGATCGATAACAAAAAAGTATCCTACCTTGTACCGGTTTGAATTCACACTACAAAAAAATGTCAGTTAATGACACAAAAAAAAACCATCACTATATTATACCGTTAGTGTCACTTATGGATAAGAATATATAAAACTGCCTTTTACCTTGATTTTTTTAAAGTAGTGACACAAAGATCTTGTTTCAAAAATACTTGAGACCTATATTCACGTACATTTTTATTCACTATATATTTATACTCACTCTGCTTTTACCCATTCTTTTTGTTGTGTAGGTAAAATATTTTGACACGTTTAGTGACATTTTTCATGTCACTAAATGACATTTTGTTTGTAGTGCATCCAAATTTTAGATTACATATTTTAAACCATTTTGAGTTTTAAAAAAAGTAATTATTCTAAGCTTAATTGTCAATTTGTCATATAATAGATGTGGTTTTGTCTTGAATCATATTTTATAAATAAAATATTAAGTTATTATTAGGTCAATTATATTCAACCAAATAGAATTAAAAGAAGTCAATTGGTGATGATTAGAATCGATTCTTTTCATTAATTATCTAATTAAGCATCATAGATAAAGTCCAACAAACTATGTCACGGACTCACGGGCCTAGCTTCATTGTATATGTCATTTATATGCGTGTGTATTAATAAATACAAAATAGCAAAGCTATGGACACACGTTAATACGACAAATTAATTTATAGCTAGTTTTACATAAGGTATAATCAAATGAGTAATTTTAATTTTACATTTTATTAAATTAAAAAAATTTATAAATAACTGAATTAATATTGAAAATGAAAGATATTTGAAATTAAGTAAATAGGGGCAAGCAAGTACAACTTCCAATCATGAATAAGGAGCATGGCAGTCGTAGACCACATGCAAGGATGAGTATGGCATATTTAGAAATTTTCTTTATCTGTGTTCTTTTTTAAATATATAAAAATAATAATTTACAATTACGTATATCATGTGAAATTTATGAATATTATTTAAAATATCACACGTCGACAACAAAATTAATCGGTATCGGATGACACCCAGAGATTAATTCACATATTAAGGGTTTCAATTAAGCGCGATAAATTTTTGTTTCATGTGTTATAAATTGTAAAAAGAACCGCGTTCTATTCGGCACAAAAAACACTAGAGAGTGCAGTTTTTGAGGAAATTGTTAATAAATTAGGCTTCTTGTGGGGGCTTTTTCCTTTTCTTACACTTTTGTAGTAGTGTGGTGATTTCTAAACTGACCCCAAAATTATTTTTAAAAACCGACCCCTATAAAAAAGTAATTTCTATCGAAACGGGGGTAACATAGTGCTACCTCATTAATATTTTTAATATATTTATTGTTATTCATATTTTCAAAGTACATATTTAGCATAAAATAAATAATCTTAACAAACCAAAATTATATAGGTTAAGCTGGGTCAAATTTATTTAAAAAAATTGTACATTGACAATATTAATTGAAATATGAAAAGAAGATAAGCTATTTATGCTAAAAACGAAAACTTTGTGCTAAAGGAGAGAGCTTTATACCAAAAATAATAACTTTAAGTGAAAAGTTTAAAACTTTAATAATGAAATTCAAAAGAAAGTGTTAGTGATCGATTGCATGAATGAAAATATAATATAGTTGTCTCTGGTCTCTCATGTCGTTTTATAGTTTTAATTTGAGGAAAATAAGTAAAAGTTACTAGAGAAATCTCATAATTTTCCGGAATCAAAATTTTCAACCCCAAACTAAAAGTTGATACGAGCATTATATCCATTTGGCCGGCCACAATGTGACGACGAACCAGATCAGCCTTAGCATTTAAATGTTTCTAGTTTCACAACATTGCGCAGTTTTGACTCCGATCCAAATGTAATAGTTAATAATTAATTAAGCTACTAAAATAACATCCTTTTAACTATTAATTATGATGCTACTATACGTATACATCCGGTGCTTCCATCCATCTCAACAATAGGCTTCCATCCATCTCAACAATAGGCTCATGTAGTCTATTAATTAAACCAAACTTGCTAGCCTTGTCTTCATATAACCCATTGTCGTGGGTGTCCTATCTTCATGCATTCTTAATCCATTCGTTTTGTTTTCTCAATAGCCTATCACACACACACACACATATAGAATATGGTTTAATATAGTACCAGTAATTATACAACATACCAGAAGATACAGTGGCGTAGCCAGGATTCTACTCTTGGGGGTGCCAAATAAATAATTATAAATCAATAGGTTTTAAAAAACCTAAATATGTAACAAAATAAGATTGTTACAATTTTGTTTTTTAGAATATCTTAAAATCATTTAAAATAAATGTTACGAGACATTTGGCTCGCGAATTTCTTGGGATTCACTGTGATTTTAAATCTCAATTAACGTTATAAAGATGATATGTACTTTTTTAAAATAAATTGTCCATCTTATTTACGAATTTATGCATATGACAAAATTTGTGTATTTAGTGTATAATTTAGTGAATTTAAGTTTAAATTAAAGATAATTTTAATGTTAGATTATCATATTTATTAATGTTGAATACCAATAATGATTTTAAATTATAAATTTAATTTTTAAATTTGTGCATTTGATGTACAAATTTTTGTATTTTGGAGTGGTTCTCACGTTCTTACGAAATTGAGTGGTTATTACCGGAACCCAACCCTATATATATATATATATATATATATATATATATATATATATATATATATATATATATATATATATATATATATATATATATATATATATATATGGGTCGGGATCAATGGGGTACCATATTAGACTGGGGAACCGGAGTCCACCAATGTTTGGTTACAAGTACAGAAGGGTAATATAGTCAATTATGTTTTATTTTAATTAATAGATGATATTTAATGATTTTGTAAATCCCTTAATTGTAGGGATTTGATACTCTTACCTACTATAAAGAACTTATCGACCATGTTCTATAAGGGTATCGAACATGTGCAATATATTGGTGATTGCATTTAAAATCATATTGAAGAATTTGAACATGTGCAGCAAGGGAATATATAGGGATAAAACACATTAAACATGTGCAGTGTTCAACATTTGCAATATACGTGTGTAGTATTGAACATGTGTAGTATTGAACATGTGCAGTATTGAACATGTGCAGTATTGAACATGTGCATTTAAAACCATATTGAAAAATTTGAACATGTGCAGTATAAGAAGACAATGGTAAAACTCGACTTTGAAGGGGACGGCAACAAGAAATAAATATCAATGGAAGGTTATCGCTAAAATAGGCAACAAAACTATTAACTGCAAATGAGATATTCTTGGGATATAGAGAATATTTTATTCTCATTTAAATATTTTTCATACCCATTTACCCCTCAAATTAAATGATGTGGGATTCAATTTTCAACAGAATTTTATATATTAATTAATAATTTCAGTGATAAATGATTGGCTGTAAACGGTACCCCGGTACCCCAGTCTAACATGGTACTCCATTGATCTTGAATCATATATATATATATATATATATATATATATATATATATATATATATATATATATATATATATATATATAGAGGGAGGTTCAATTGAGAACTTTTATGCATCGAGGTACAAAAGAACCTATATCATCCATTAGCTCAAAAAATTGTATGGATTAGATTGATGGCAAAATGGTAAATAGTTGGACAATTTTATGCATCTTGTGCATTATGAAAACAAACAACGAAGGGCGTTTTGGGGAATGTGCATACCTCATTTAATTTAATATTTCAACAAATAATCAAATAATAAATGTCAAAATAAATTCAATTGATACATTTCCAAACTCAACAAAAATTACACAAATTCAAAAAATATGATGGAGATCGATGCATTCCATCGTTAATCGTGTTTATCTATGCATCGTGTTCAAAAAAGACGTATTTAACAAAAAGAAATACACAAATTCATTTATGCATCGTGTTCGTTCATATTCTTCATTCATCTATGCATTGTGTTCAACTTTTTCATCATTTATGCATGCATCGTCATTGTTCATCATCCATTTATGCATCATCATTTTTTGTTGTTCATCGTTAATCATCCATCTATGCATTGTCATTGTTCATCTTCCATATATGCATCATCATTATTCATCGTTTTTCATCTATCTATGCATCGTGTTTTTCATATTTATCATCGGTTGCATCTCTTGTTCATGTTTATCATCATCGTTGTTCATCGTTAATCTTTGTCTTCAAATCATCATCACTATGAAAATTATGAAGAACATAATTAGAGAGAAAGGGAGAGAGAGAAAGAGAGAGATAGAGAGAAATTGGGAGGAAAATTAGGAATGTAATTAATATGAGAATTCTATTCAAAATGTAACTCCTAATTATCTTTTAATGATATTTAAAAATTAATTAATTTCATATATTTAATTTTCCCAAAACGTCCTTTGTGCATCCTTGTTAGATTATCCGATGCATATATATATATATATATATATATATATATATATATATATATATATATATATATATATATATATATATATATATATATATATATATATATATATATATATATATATATATATATATAGATTCAAGAACAATAGGGTACCGGGGAACCATTTATAGCCAATCATTTATCATTAAAATCATTAAAATATAATTAAATTTTACTTAAAATTCTTTCCCACATTAATTAATGTTGGGGGTAAAAATGGTATTAAAAAAATTTAAATTAGAATCAAAGATTCTGTGTATCCCATTAAAATCTCCATTTTAGTTAATATCATTTATTACACTCATACTGGACATGTGCAATGATGACACTCCATAAACCACGATTGAACATGCTCAATACCGTCAATATTGGTTTATCACCAAAATGGTTAACAACGACAAAAAAAAAAAAAAAAAAAAAAAAAAAAAAAAAAAAAAAAAAAAAAACTCCAACTGCACATGTTCAATAACGTGTAAATGAAATTGAACATTCACAAACGGTTTGAAGAAAATAATCACATCTGGTTGAACATGTTCACTAAAACCCATTGTCGAATCCAATTGAATATGTGCACTAAATCCATTGTCGAATCCGATTGAACATGTGCAGTAATACCCAATGTCGAATCCAATTGAACATGTTCATTAAAACTCATTTTGAAATTTATTATAGATATGTTATGGAAGTATATCTCTATAATTAAGGAAACTATTATATTATTAGTTGTCATCTATTATTTAATATAAATTTAATTGACTATATTACCCTTTTAAACTTATAACCAAACATGGGTGGACTCCGGTTCCCCAGTCTAACATATTACCCCATTGATCCCGACCATATATATATATATATATATATATATATATATATATATATATATATATATATATATATATATATATATATATATATATATATATATATATATATCACCAAACTCATCAAAACCATCATGAAGAATGCATTACAGAGACATATGTGTACTTGTTTTAATTAAACCATAAAAATGCACGTACACATAAAATATACTGATTAGATATTATCAGGCCATGCATATATGCATGTGTCAATTTTTTTTTTTTGTCTATTGTCATTCCTACTCGACAGGGTGTGCAAAATAACCGAAACCAAATAATCCCTCTCCATCGAAGCTTAAACGGATTATTCAGTTCGGTTTATACTAGTCTCGGTTTTGTTATTCATTTAAAGCCAAACTGTTTAAGCGATTTGGTTCAATGTTTGGTTTGAAAATATATCACATTCAGTTTTATCTGTATAATTTTAGGCTTTTTATTTTGTTTTTATTTTGAATTTTGATTAGGCTTTTACAGCCAGTGATTCTTCTCTTCTCCTCATTCATGATTTCATGCTTTCACGCTTCTCTATCTCATTCTGTCGTCATTCACACTTCGTCATCTTTCATTTGTCTCAACTGTTATCTTTAAGATTTTCATTTGTCTCAACTGAATTAGAGATTTGTGTAAAAAAAATTATTGAGTTTGATATGTAATTTTGTTTGTGAAAGATAAGGTTAATTTGTTTTAGTGTTTTAATAACTAGATTGAACTATATTTTATGAACTTTATGAATAGAGGAGTTTAAAGTTTATACATTTAATTTTAATATAAGAACGTATTTATTATTATTCTTTTCTTAAACTTCACATGTTTGTTTGAAAAATAAAATTATGCTTATCCTAAATATACAAGAAATAAAATTAAGTTTAAGTTGAAAATTAGTTATAATTAAGTTTCATCGATATAAATAAGTGCTGTCTCATATAAAGTGAAATGTCCCATATCAATTGGGATAAGGAAACTTTATAGTTATATAACATTGTAAATTTTGAAATAAATATTTGTCTTTGATAAGCTAAATTAATCCCGTATTTATGTATTATTATTATTATTATTATTATTTTTGCAATTAACTTTTACTACTTGTGGATAGTTTTAAATTCATATCTTTAACCGGTAAATAAAAATAAATGTTCATACATTATTGGGTCCATAACCTAATAATAATAATATATAGAAACGTTACGGTTTGTTTGGTGCATACTAATGAGAATTTATTAAGCTTATGCTTTTTAAAAACTTTAACTAACTTTTATCCATAATTTGCATTTGAATAAAAAAAATTTATAGGATTTTATTAAAATCATAAACATTAAACTACAAACTATTTCAAGTAGCTTAAACTTATCAAAACTAAAATTACCAAAATAACCTTAACTATTATAATCTTAATTTGGTTTATTATTTATATGTGCTTTTATTTTATTTTATATTTTTCAGTTTTAGCTTTAACTCAAACTCCAGTTATTTTACTAAACATAATCATTAATCAAAACGCTAGTTACTAGCTCCAACTCCAGCAGTTACTTCAGCTACAAACTTCAGTTTCAACTAGTATTTACCAAACATACCTAAGTCAAAAGATTTAATGTGATTAGTCATTGGGTCATTCCAAGTAATTATACAGATCATGAATTAAACACCAAAATCAGATTCATGACTTACAACTACGTACCATTTTTGATAGTTTGATATAAAAATAGCATATTTTTCAAAACCAAGAGTAACGGTTACCAATCTGAACATTTTAAACATAAAAACTAAAAAGTAAACCTGAACAAGAAACAAAAATATTGTCCAACCAATCTTTGTTTATCCCTTATCTACGAGAAAATGATAAAAATTATCTTTGTGAACTGAACAATATAGATAGTGTTAAAGTTCTGTAAGAAAAAGGTATTAAAAACATTACAATAATATAAAACAACTTGTAAGAAAATGATGTGAGTGTATTTCTTTTTATATAAATAAAATAAAGAGAATTATAATTCCATACATTGACCTATTGATTAATGGATCATAGTCAAAAGGAAAATGAGATAAGTACACGACTAATCATTCAAGCTTGTAGTTGTAGTAGGTGGTGCATCAAAGTTTGTTGGTTACCTCCAATTTAATCCAACTACATCGGTTACGTTTGACTTTTTGATTCAAACTATCATTGACTTCATTGACTTGAAGTAAACGTTGACTTTATGGTATTTAATCTATATCACCTTTGGATTTATATTATTTAACCTAATTGTGAACTAGTGACAACCATGTTCCATATTTTGATAAAATATGGTGGGGGTTTTTTCCCCAGGATGTGCATTTCTTGAAACGTTATAAATCCTACGTAACTATTTGTGAATATTTTTTCACTCGTTGTGCTTGTAATAATAATAAAATATAGGGGAAATTGCGCAAAAAACCTCTAAGTTGGATCATTTTTGCGATTAAAACCCCCAACCATTTTTCATTGCACAAAAAACCTCCAACCGGTTAAAACTTTGTAAATTTGGGTTTTTTTCAAAAAATCTGACTTGCAACCGGTTTAGCCGGTTGCAACTTGATGACGTGTACACATTTTAAATAGATTTTTGCGTAAAAAACCCCAAACTTGTTTAGTTTTTTCAATTAAAACCCCAAATCAATTTTCATTTGATAAAAACCCTCCAACTAACAAAGATAATTAAAATTGAGTCTTTACTGATTGCATTTTAATGACATGAACATTTATTAAAATTTTATTTATTAAACATAAAATTTGTTTCCCAATGAAACCTCCACCCTCTAGGCTAGCGAACCTCACTGCTCTAGCTGATCATATTAAGAAGTTAAAATGGAACATAAATAAATGAAATTGAACATAAAGTTGAAGCTAAAAATGCAACTCGTGAACACAAAATGGAATTGATTCCATCGGCACAATTGAAGTTAAAATTCAAAATTAAACGGCAAAAGTTAATCGAACATACATACATAAAATAAACAACACTGAACATAAAGAGGAGATACAGTAATCGGAGTTGTCGGAGGTAGAGAAGAAGAGAAAAGGTAAATATTATTGTTGGTTAGAGATGAAAAAAAAATAATTAAGGGTTTTAATCGAAAAAGTCACCAATTTCGAGGTTTTTTATGCAAAAATTCAGTTTAAGAATTATATATGTAGTGCCACGTAGGCGCCACGTAAGTCGGGTTTGCCATGAGGACGCCACGTGTCTGCCATGTAAGCATATCAACCTATTATAACCGGTAATGTCCTAATTTCAAAAGATTTTACCGGTTAGAGGTTTTTTGTGCAACAAAAAATGGTTAGGGGTTTTAATCACAAAAATGGTCCAACTTTAAGGTTTTTTACGCAATTATCCCTAAAATATAAAGGACTAATTAATGGACTGAATATTTATAAAATACAAAGGCCTAATTAACTGATTGAATATTTATAATATCACTGTATGCTTATTTGGGCTTGAAATCATGTCTAAGTAGTCCGGGCTAAAATGCTTCATTTTATGTAGTCTAAATAAGGCCTCTCTATAAGGCCCCAATTGGACAATTGGTATCTAATAATTTTAAAAAGTGGCCATAAGTAGGAATGGCAACGGGGCGGGGATTGGTCCCCCTGTCCCCACCCCATTCGTCATCGGGTTTCTTATCGGGGATCCCATCGGGTCCCCACGGGTTTCGGGTTCCCATTGGGTACCCAATAAGACTCTATTCTCCGCTTGTTTTTTTGTTTCCCATTTACATATACAAACCCGAACCTAAAATCCGTCTAAAAAATTAAATTTAATAAATTTTCTAACGACATCAAATATATTTTTAACAATAAAAGATGAAAATTTATATGAAATTTAACCAAATGAAAGTAAAACAACACGCTTGCATTATTAAAAATAAAGATTAACGATACAATTACATTAACAACCAAAATTACATAGATATTAATGATAGGTTATTATATATTTATAACATAGTTAAAGAAAAAAGGTATATATACATACACACACACACACACACACACATATATATATATATATATATATATATATATATGAAAATAATATAAATACTATCGGGGCAGGGCAGGGATTGGTCCCCCCATCCCCGACTCGTTTCCAATAAAATCCCCGATAAGATCCCCGAATTCGTCCCGAAAAGTTCGGGTTTCCCCATCGGGTTCGGGGGTTTTTGCCATCCCTACCCATATGAAGTTAAGAACGATTAACAATTTATAAAATAATATAATCATTTTTTATTCCATTCATCAATAATAAAGTTCGACCAATTCTACAATTGCATGTTTTACTTGATATATTATTACAATATATAAACTTGAAAACACTAGAATAACTCAACATCAATTTCTGAAAACTAGCAATATAATTAGAAATATAACTTGCCAGTATAATTTTTTGAAAACCAAAACCAGCATAAAATTTGTAGATCATTGCTAAAATAAAGGATGTCGTAAATATTTGACGGCAACCTTTTATCTGTCAAATTGCAAAAGAAAATATCAAATTGAATAGTTTGCAACAAAAAATGGTTGTTTTGTTAAAAAAATTAAAAGGGCTAATTTATAAACTTCATCAATACAGGGGTGTACGAGAGGATACCTCAAGCTGGAAAAACAATTTAGGATACGTTAATTATATGATTGTATTTTGAATTGTTGCTTAGAAAGTGCAAGAAAAGGCTGGATCAAGAAAAAGGGGTACTACGAGCCCTCTACCCCACACATCTAACCAGTTCGCGTGGTTCACCGGTTCCACCGATTAGACCCTTAGAGTGATTCAGTCGATAGAGAGGTGCGCTTGAAGTGGGGGGTGTGCTGTCCCTATTGGGCTGGGCCCTTCCCCAATCAGTCCCATTGATGATATTTTTGTTTTTAACGGCAGAATAGACACCCTCTATTCCTGCTCCCAAATCTATATGGAGTAGAAGTCCACGTAATGTGAGAATGTTACTATGTGTTAGAAATTTCAATGTGAGAAGAGTGGGAAGAAAAACCAAGTATGAGAAAGCTTATAACAACTCATATCGGTTGTTATAAATGACAAATGATTAAAACTAAGCAAGAAGTAATAGAAACTTTAGGAATTATGGATGCAGAGATCCTCCTCTGGGTTTGGATTATTTGTTCTAGATCGTTCTGACACAAGATCCGATGAAAGTTCATATAGCATTTTGTAGTAGAAAAATCATCATATGCATCTACAAATGTAGCATCTGAAATAATATAATTATCAAATTAGATCATATGCATAAAACTGGTTGGTCCCTTTTAATGAGACGTGGTAACATAATACTATAATAGGGTGAGATTACTATATTTTTAGGTTTTGGTATGGATGTTTTCAAGTTTAAAGTCAATTTCTTTATGTTGTGTTCTTATTTTCTTTTTCTAATTAGTTTTATTTTAATATTTATGGTTGATAACTATTTTTTCATAACATTCTTATAAGTTATAACATACTAGAGAGAACTTAAATTGGTTATTTTTATATTTTGATTGTTCATACTAACTTCGTCTTTTTGTTAAACCCTTTTGGAATAATTCTATTTTTATTTCGGCTCATTCCACATCAACTTAGTTTTATTCGATCTGTTTGGATCAGGCCCTAGGCCAATTCCGAGTCAAATTGTCAAACTTTGCAATAACCAACAAAAAGTACGTTTGAAGTCAAGCTCCATTATGCTTTTTATTCTTTAAGCACTACTTAAAGTCCTATATATCTTCATGGTGAACTAGTCGCTCAAGGTCTTCAATATAATGAAGACTTTATTTGCATCTCATGATGAAAAATTTGATTTTAGGAAATATATTCTTAAAATGATTCTATTCTCATCTTTATAACAAATCAAAGTCAAAAGTTTCTATTACACGAACCCAACACACACACACACACACACGTACAAATTTGGTTTATGATATACGGTCCTGTAAACTTCAACGTATTATTTATAAAGACTGATTACACATCTTTAAGTTTTAACAAACTATTTTTTAAAACATTACGTTTAAATACAGTCCACAAAACCGGCCCATTGTGTGGCCCATATCATAGTCTTGTGCATTGAGGCCTGTCACCATCAATTGTATAATTCAAGATCGTATGATTCATACCCATGTTCCAAAAACTTCATAAATACTTACTCCATAAAGATATATCTCTTTCACAATGAAAATGTAAACGCTTCTCATACTCTATTTCTTATCACATAAGACACAATGTGGTCGTTAATATTCACTCCTCTGATAATCAAATTATACAACATAGGCTGCCTATCCGCCGTACATGCTCGTCAAACACAAATAATCACAATGTTTGGAATCCATAGATTCCAGTGAAAGTGAGTAGGAACAAACATTGCATCATAAAAGGTTTTTTAATTCTATTTGATTCAATCAGCGCTCCGAGAGTCCGAGTTATCACCCTTGCGTGTATGCATGCATAGTAAAGATCTCATTAACTCCATAATATGCTTTAGTAGCTCTTTCCCCCTTGCCCATGTGATTTCCTATTGCCCTCTACATTCCTTCATCGATGACTTAACCATTCCTTCTCAGTTTTCAATTGCATGCAACCTAAAATAAATAGATTTTTAGTCTCTTGTAGTCTTTGGAATTTTGTGTTTTTACCATTTGCCACTTTTCTTGCTACTTACTCAAAAATTGAAATTCCCCCATTTCATTAATACTCTTATAGCTCTTGACAATACTATTCCAAGCTGAAACTTCCTTGACTGTTATTTCAGGTAGGGGTACGTGTTGAAAATCGGATATCAGGATTTCGGATAGTGTTTTGCTATCCGAATCCGAAAATTCATTATTTTTAATTTTTTAATTATTATACTCAAAACGACTAAAAAATATTAAAAAATTAGAATATATAAAATATTTGTTAATAAATCTACAAAATCAAGATAAAACGAAAAAATATACATTTGAATAATAATAATAACTCAGTATTATGTAAATAAGGGCTATATGCTGAAAATACCAACATCTTTTTCCATAATGGGCTTTTGTGTTTTTTTTGTAAAGATCATTGTGCAGATACATTACATTGATCGGGGGCTTATGGGATATACCCATTTTTGAATGTATGCCCATACTTGTATGTATCCCCAGATTACTAAACTAATATATCCCTATCTTATTTCGTTTCATTTGTTTCTCTTTGTGAACAATAGATTTCCACCTTACACTTATGTATGCTCATACTTTTATATGTGAACAACAGATTCCATCCATGACACAGATCATTTATACACAACAAAGAAGCTAATCTGTTCCATCTTACACTTATGTATGCTCATCTGTTCCATCTTTTCATAGCAAGAAAGAAGCTAATCTATAAACATAACAACTTATATAGAACCAAATCCATTTCATAACCATAAATATAGCAGGTTACATATAACCATTTCCATTGCATAATCATAAACATATGTTAAACAAAAGGTTACATTAAACAAAAACAACATATGTTAAAATGATAACAACTAAACCTATGATCACTAAACAACAGTTATGGAACTTAATCTTTGCCTTATTGCATTTCATTTCATTCTCCAACTGCTTCATGTCTGCAATGAGCATTAGCATCTGCTCTTCATCTTTTTCCAGAGCTTTTGAAGTTGTTGTCTCATCTTCATGTTTATTCATTCCATTGTTTACATAAAGCTCATACATCGACTCTTTATACCATTCACTTGGTAGTCTTGGATTAATCCATTCAAAGAACCCACATTGCTCACCTTTCACAAATCTAGGGCAAGACCAAAATCTTCTATTCGGATTATTCTTAGTCCAAGAGGTCTTCAAAATCGATGCTTTATTACAGTAGCATGGAGGACCTTCATTTTCCAGCAAGGGGGCAATCTGTTGCCTTCGATTGATTGTAGATGATGACATTTCTAGACTGACAGTGAGAAGGGAGAAGATGAACGATACAGAGGGGATATGACGATGAAGACTTCACACTTCAAAACCTAATTTCATTATTTCTGGACAGAAGGTGCGAAGGAAGAGGAGCGAAGGAAGAGGAGCGATGCAGAGGGTGTATGAGGATGAAGACTTCACGCTTCAAAACCTAAATTCATCATCTTTTATTTAAATGATTAATTTCTTATATGTATATACACATGGCATCCACCTCAGCAAAAATGCCACGTCATTTAATGGGAACCTGCTCTAACAGGTTAACAGGTAAATGGTTGGTATAAACGGTAAAAAAAACAAAAGTTGAGGCTATTAATGATAAAAAATAAATAATGTTGGTATAATCAGTAAAAATGCAAAAAGATGTTGGTATTTTCAGCATATAGCCCATGTAAATAATCAATACTAAAAATATATAAAAATTTTAAAATCTTTTTTTTTTTTTGATATTTCGGATCGGATTTTCGGATATTTATTTTGGATACTCAAATTCAGATTTTTATGAACATCCCTAACTCCAGGAACCCTGAATTCTCTTGAATCACCATATAGCTTGGCTAGCTATAACTTTTTTCCACGACCTCCTCGACCATAAATCTCCAAAACCATTCATTGAAATAATTTGGCAATGGAGATTCAATCTTGCTCTTGTAAACATATTCACCTTTATCCACAAGTGTCATGGAACAAATTTAGGGGGCGTTTGGTTCGCTGGAATCTGACGAAATGGAATGAAATCTGTCAAAGGAATGTAATTCTGAAAGGAATGGAATCTGTCTGAATCCAAATATTATAGTTTGTTAAGAATGTGAAGATCTGTTATTAAAAGGATTGAATTGAATGAATGTAATTTAAATTCCTTCCATTTTGCTATGGAATGATAATTCCTTCAAAATGGGGGATTTTTTTTAAATGTGGAATGGTCATTACATTCCTTTGGACTACCAAACAACCAAGCAGAATAGAAAACTAATTCATTTTCCGCTAGATTCCATCAGATTCCAGCGAACCAAACGCCCCATTAGCAAAGGATATTTTCTTATGACCAACCCTTAAAAAAGAGTGTATCGTCTGCATATTATAACAAAGATTTGTGAGATCATTATGCAAAAACAACCCGGTATAAACCTGTAATTGACACAAGCATCTTGCACCACCACTTGAAGAGCTTCTGCCACGACTAGAAACAACAACGCTATCGTAGCCCCTTTTCCATTGAATTATCGTGCAATGGTGTCCCGTTTAACCAAATGGAGACTGATGAAGATTCAAGGCAACCTCAAATCCAAGCAATCAATTTCCATCCAATTCCCATTTGCCTTTTGATGATATTAAACAAGTTCAATGGCACGCTATCGAAAGCTTTCTCCAAGTCTACCTTGAATAAAAACATCTTCATCCCTATGAAATGATCTCATTTGCCATCAAACATCCATCTAAAATTTGTTGACTAGCTATGAAGCCAATTTGATTTTGCTTATTATTATTATCTTGCTAATGACCAATGGCAACCAATTTGATTGAATTTTGACCAGGATTGTACATGCATCGAACTAGCTAGGCTTATAGGCCGATAATCATTAGTCCCAATTAAGCAGATGATTCTCTTTTGTATCCAATTGGGCTTACAGAACTTTATATAATAAGAATCAAATATGATTGATGACTTAAAAAGTTAATCAATCACTTCTAATATCACAGTGATGATCATGTTTATCATATGCTTTGTACTTTTACAACTCACACACCATTTTTTAACGTTCCTTGTGGGGATGATAGGGTATCTCCCCGATAACCCCAAAAACACACACAAAATTTGGTTTAAAAGAATTATATGTTGCTCTATCAACTAACTTTTTACATAAAATACATTTTACGTTAATTTATATATCTAGAAAAAAATTAATATACTTACGCTAAATATATGGTTTCCAACAACAAATAACTTAGAAAGATGATTAAATTTTACTACAAATTCAACCCTCAAACGGTTTAAAATAGATTTTAGGTTTTTATTTTAGCCTTTTGATTTTCATGGTAATCTTTAATGTAATCGTGGCTTAAAGAATGTGGTAATTTCGATTTTTAATTAATTTTACTTTTAGGACACTTGATTTTATTTTTATACGTATCTTTTTATCTTGTACTATACGTATATTTTTTATTTTAAAACACGTAATTTTGTTAAAAATGAAAAATTCACAACAAATTAAAAATTATGTAATATATATGTTGGGTTTGTCTCAAAGATATCAATGACACAACTATATAATACATCAAGTATATATTAATTTTATCTTTTTATATTAAATGTGACCGATCAACAAAAATTATTAATCAAAACTGGATAAGAATGTTTCAAAAAAAATGGTCAAAAGGGTATAGTAAGAATAAAAGATATGGCATGTTTAGTGTAAAAGAAAGTGCAACCCCAAATTTAGTATAATTTCACCAGAATAATAGAGTAACACAAAAAAAATTTCCATCATTGTATAGTAGTTGCTTAAATTTCTACATATATTATATATAAAAGGGTTAATATTGAATAAACCCAACAATCTTTTTGTATTTTATTGATTAAGTCCCTAAACTTTTTTTTCAACTGTTTAAATCCCTAAACAATTTTTGTCTTATCTGAACCTATATAAATGACTGGTTCATCAGGTTAAATATCAGTAACCTAACATATTCATCTTCTTCACGTCTTCTGGTTTATCTCAGTTTCATTTTTGTCATTAATTTGCTCCAAACAACTACTTCAATCTTGGTCTTCCTTTTTTATTCATTTCTTTTGGTGGTGGTGTATAAGTCACAGATGAAGTACAATGGCTATGAAGTAACTTTATTAACCGACTGACCTTCATATGGAGCTTCAAATATCAAGGATGGAGTACAGGTCAACATTACGTTGAATGCATTTGAAACTCACTGAAAATAACAAATCGCAATCCAAGATTAACATCAACAAAAAAAACTTACTTTAGGGAATCGTTCGAACTTATTCGGCTTGAATGTGTTTGAAACTCACAGAATGCATTCGAAATTTGACTTGAAATCGTTTGAGGATGAAGGGAAGCTTCGATGCTGGAGGGAAATGAAAGGTTTTTACAGCTTCAGTAAAACATGCGTAGGTTAGGGTTAAAGAAATGAAAGAGTTAGTGTTAAAGGAAAAAAAAATGAAACAGGTTAAAATCGGGTGACCTTTTCTTTCGGTTGCCTGTAACAATTATATAGGTTCAGATAAGACAAAAATTGTTTAGGGATTTAAACAGTTGAAAAAAAAGTTTAGGGACTTAATCGATAAAATGAGAAAAGATGATTGGGTTTTTTCAATATTAACCCTATATAAAATGTCACATTAAATTAAATATTAATATTGAATGTTATTCATGTAAAGAATTGAGATGACCAAATGCCTTAAGTTGCAAAAATTTGTTTTATATATGCTGCAGGGTCCCATTGCAGGTTGAAGTGGGAGTACAAGTCTACAAGCACATTTTGGTTGGATCCTACTAAAGAACAGCATTAAGAGCCTCCCTCCCTCCATGGTACAAGTACCAACTGATAAGATGTCACCATGTCCATGTGTGAGTTATTAGGGTATTAGATGCCTTTTGCTTTCACAATACATGTGTTTCTTTGCATGCAATTGCCTTTTCTTATTCGATCTATATACAAACAAAAAAAACATGCAACTCTCTTCAATTTTCAATTCTTGATCCTTAATTACGCCGAATTGTAGGATTTAAAGGTATAATTTGATATACGAGTTTGTGAATTAACCGAAAGTACATGAGAAATACAAGCTATTAACACATATTATGGTTTTTGTATAAAAAACCTAATTAAGTACAATATTGAGTTGGACACAACATATATACACAAGAGAATTCATGTGACCGGACAAGTCCACAATGAAGCCACTTGATACATTCCGAATACTTATCTTTTGATTTTCTTTTTCAAATCTGGTCAGATTTCATACATGGGTCGAGTCAAGAATTTAGGACTGGCAATTGATGTTAGGTTTGAGTTGGCATGTTCGAGTGGTAACTTGGTGTAGATCAATTCTTGACCTATTTATAATCGTGTAGTGTTATGTGTCGACCCACTTCAGCTATGGATGCTACCAAATTGGTTTTTGTTTCACTTGGATCGCACTATGATGTGGTTTTTATCGTTTTAAATAGAAAATCTGCAAACTATACTAAAAATTACAGATCAAAATAAATAAATATTATTACATAAGAGACATATGATACAATAGTAATAATGTAATTTATTTTTTAAAATAATAAGATATAATTTATAATAAATGATAAACAATAGTAATGATAACTATTATTATAATGATGATGATGATAATAATATACAATTTTTTTTGTTTGAATGATAAATGAATCGTATACTTGGAACAAAATTGAGCCATTAATTTGGTGTAAGTTTTGCGTGAATCTACTTTTGATCCAAGTAATTAGTTGAGCCCTGTTAATTTCATATGTTATTATCATGACATGTTTGAACTTAGAAGTGGTCACCTCTTATCGAGATCCCATCATTCCATTCTAGTTGTCAAAAACCAATTTGGGATGCATTTTGCACCAACGCTTCTTACGTGGCTTTTCAATCGTCTTTTCGTCATTGCGCCTTTTGCTTCAATCATGAAACATCTTCTTGTTGCTTCCATTGGATTGGAGTTCTACTCTCGGTAAAATTATGATATAAATAGAGAGATTTTGATCATAATTAGGTGGTGAAAATAAGTTTATCCATTACTTACTTTATATCTCTTCGGAAGCAAGTTGGAATTTAGGTGATGAAAGTAAGTTCTGAAGTCACCATTTGAACAAAATAAGTAGTTTAGGAGTAAGAATAGGCAAGTTTGCCTATGTGACTCGATAAAATTAAATGTTGATTCAACAAATTTGAAATCTTAGCTTAGACACCCAACAATTGATTCACTATTTTAAGTATATATTAATTCAATATTTTGTAAAAACTTAATACCCATTCTCATTATATGATAAAAAAAATATTTTTAATTGCCGATCATTTGATTCCATCGTACAAAACGCATCCTTACTTTCTTCGATAGAGCATGTTTGTTTTGTTACATGGTCCTATGTACAACATACACACAAAAGATTAAATCTCTAAGTTAGGGATGGGGTCCATATACTTCTCTTTTCTCTTGTATAATTATATAGGTTTTGGAAGTGGTGGTGCCAAGACAAGTGCCAACAAGGGCAAATTGGTCATTAACGTCATATCTACACAGGGTTTGATGCCCTATGTTAAATCAAATCTTTTGTATGGGGTCACCTAATGCTGTTCATAGATTCATGTTGTCCCCTCTCTTCTTTCCAATTTATAAAAAGTCTTTGGTTTGGATTATGACATCCATTTTCACAAGTGTGCACTTCACTTTGTTACCTTTCAATCATCCAATCCCTTTTTCTTTTCAATTGCATGCATTAATTAATCTTCCAACTAAACAAAACTAATCACAGTTGGAGTGTGTTTGGTTTTGTGTTATGAACGAGGTTATTAGCTTATTACGTTGTCATAACGCAAATAATTGGTATAAAGTGTTTGGATTGCATACGTTAATAAGTGATTATTTGCGTTTAGAGTTATTCCTACCACACTTTTTCATAAGTTAAAAAATGTAGCTTATTTGCTTCATAAGTGATTATTTCGTCATTTTACAAGTTAAAACACAAATCCAAACACTTTAAAAACTGATTATTTAATAATTACGATAGCAAACAACAGAAGCTAAACCAAACACTACATTTCTGGCAGCACTTTTTGCTACAACTATTATCTGATTATTACTTTCCAAAACGCTACAGCACTTTTTCAAACGCAAATCCAAACACCCTCTTAGTATAACTTAACATCATGTTCTGCCGCATTTCGATCAACCCTTCTTCAATAACTCGAGATAGTTAATTATTTCGAGTCATTGGTAATTTTGATTTTTACCCATTAGGTTATTTTATTTGTCATTATCAATTGGATACTTCAAAGATCGGTTTGTGCTTCATATTACAATGAATGTGTATCGTAAGGGTAAGCATCTATCGGATAGACGGACACCCAACATTTCTTTTCAAGTTTTCCCGTTGGTTTGGGCAAGAAAAGTTTCAATGGATGTCGGTCCGGTCCTTTAACTCAATGATTGTACAAATTGCATATGATAGCATAGTTTCATTAGAAAACAAAAGATCTTTCTTCAATTCATATCCAACAGAATATGGACAATTTGTTGTTTTGTATAGTTAATATGGTTCACAGGTGTACACGTAAATAAACCATCTGAAAAGTATCGAAATGCATTCAAAGCATAAAGATTGTGTTAGGTATGTAAGTATGAATTTGTTGGCATTTGTAAATGTGTCTACTTAATAGATGCCAATACATGTGATATTGTTTGGACTATGTTACCTTTTACCCTAAAGATGAAAACCGACCACACCTAAAACAAATTCATTCACGGTAGATGTTTATGTGTCGTTTCCACGTTTCAGAGAAAATAAATATAACTCATCATTTTTAGAAATTAAAATAAAAAAGAATATATATTTAGACCAAATATTATAAAATCTGATGTAAATCAAATAAATCTTAATCTTATATGATCTATATTTATTTATAGGGTTGGGTCTCGATAAAAACTGTTTTCTTATCGTAAGAACTCCTAAAAACACAATTTTTGACATAAAATTTGTGAAATTTTTTCATATTAAATTTATATAGAAAATGCACATATATTTAAACATGAAATTTGTGACTTTTATTCATATTTGTGACTTTTTTTAAAATTTGTCTTTTAGGTGTTCTTACCGTAAGAACAGTTTTTATCGAAACTCAACCTTATATTTATATATTTAATTAAGAAAATTATTTTTTATATATATTTATAAGTTAATAAAATATATAGGAGAGATTATAAATAAAGGTAATCGAATTTATATTCATTTCTATTCAAGTAGTCTACTTCCAAAATTATGTAGGATTTTGATATACTTATAAAATTGATATAGAAAGGTAATGAGCGATCATTTTTTTATTATTAGACAGATTTTAGCAACACTAAAAACTTTTAGTGACCACAACTAAAATATTTTGGAGTTTATGCGTTTACGTATATATATAGAGGATATGGTTCAAAAGAATACATCTTAATATCGAGAGTACCTTGGAAAATTTCAAATTTTGTAATATGTACAGACATTTATAAACAAATATTATAAGAACTTTCATCAAACTGATCATACTTTTACATATTAAAATTCAAATTAAAAATAATGTGAATGGTTGAAAGTTGTGTGGTTGATCTAATCATTCACATAAAATTTACTGTGGATGGTGATCATTCACAAAAAAAAAAATTATGTTTACATCCAACAAAAGTACCATTGTTAAAAAAATTTAAATTTTTTATCATAATCATGTTTAAATTAACGTTATACACATGATATGTAAATATCACATACATTCAGACTTTTTATGTCCTTAAAAATTATGTGAATGTTCATGCATATTTATGTGAATAATCATCCAAGTGAATATATGAGTTTTTTGATAAAAAAAAAAGTCTTAGAATGTTGGTTTATACATGTCAATGCAAAATATATATAGATGTTAATGATCATTCACAATAGATGTTGGACACACTAGATATTGAAGAGTACGCTAATGAATTTTATCATATATGTGTGTGTATGTATATGTATGTACATACACACACACGTATATATATAGTGTGTGTGTGTATGTATATATAGATACATACATATATGTATGCGTATGTATATATACATATGCATATGCAAATAGATATACATATGTTGAATCAAATTAACATATATGTTAAATCAACATGTTATTTCGTGGTTAACAACAGGTGTTGAATCAAATATTGAAATGATCATTTGACACACACACACACACTCAAGTTCCATAGAGTCTTGTATTAGAGTGGAGTTCTGCTTTTTATATTAAACGTAGATGTTTATTACAATAAAATATTCTATTTTATGCAAAGTGTAGTATACACATGTGAAAGGTGCAATACTATTGACCAATTCACATAATCTGAAAACTCATTATGCTAAGAATATTATATTCCATGCAATAATACAATATGCGCATGTTTACAAGGCATTATCAATTCACATGTACATATTGTTTAAATATTATACTTTTGTATGAAATAATTTGTTTCATTGTAATGAACTTCAAATGATGTTCAATCGGTGATTGTAATGTAGTTTTGAACATGTGTGTGTTGCACTTTTGCATTAAATATTACATTTTATAGTAATGTATAGGGTTTATCATGAAATAAACCAATATGTTTTCATGCTTTTTGCGTTTTCGTTCCTCAATGTTATTTCTTTTCATAAAAAACCTCAAATTAACTTTTTCTTTTTGGTTCAGTGAAAAATGAATATTGGAAATTGGTTTTTCAGTCTTTAAAAACCCGATTTAATAATTAAAGTCGATGTCTAATAGTCAAATTTCACAAAACTATAAAAAATAACATTGAGAGACTAAAACATAAAAATCGTGAAAACATGTTGGCTTTTTTAATAACAAACCCTAATATATATATATATATATATATATATATATATATATATATATATATATATATATATATATATAGAGAGAGAGAGAGAGGGGGAGGTTCAATTGAGAACTTTTATGCACCGAGGTACAAAAGAACTCATATCATCCATTAGATCAAAAAATTGTATGGATTAGATTAATGGCAAAAGGGTAAATAGTTGGACAATTTTATGCATCTTGTGCATTATAGAAACAAACAAGAAAGGGCATTTTGGGGAATATGTATACCTCATTAAATAATCAAATAATAAATGCTAAATAAATTCGATTGATACATTTCCAAATTTAACAAAAATTACACAAATTCAAAAAAAAATGATGGAGGTCGATGCATTTCATCGTTAATCGTGTTTATTTATATATTGTGTTCAAAAAAGACGCATTTAACAAAAAAAAATACACAAATTCATTTATGCATCGTGTTCAACTTGTTCATCATTCATCTATGCATCGTGTTCGTCGTTCATATTCTTCATTTATCTATGCATCGTGTTCAACTTGTTCATCATTCATCTATGCATCGTCATTGTTCATCATCCATTTATGCATCATCATTTTTCATTGTTCGCCGTTCATCATCCATCTATGCATCGTCATTGTTCATCATGCATCTATGCATCATCATTATTCATCGTTCATTATCCATCTATGCATCGTGTTCTTCATAATCATCATCAGTTGCATCTCTTGTTCATGTTCATCATCATCGTCGTTCATCGTTAATCTTCGTCTTCAAATCATCATCACTATGAAAATCATGAAGAACATGATTAGAGAGAGAGAGAGAGAGAAATGGAGAGAAAAATTAGGAATGTAGTTAACATGATATTTTAATTCAAAATGTAACTCCTAATTATCTTTTAATGACTTTTAGAAATAAATTAATTATCATATATTTAGTTTTCCCTAAATGCCCTTTGTGCACCCTTGGTAGATTATCTGATGCACAAAAGTTCCTCAAGGTTCTCGATGCATAAAAGTTCTCAATTGAACCTCAATCTATATATATATATATATATATACAATTAATATGGGAGACTCGAGAAATTCACTACAATACGATACTTTATAGAACTCAACCATATACATATGTGTGCATGTGTAGGTATATGAGATCCATACGTGCTTGTAATAACAAATATAAATAATTTAATTCACCCGACAAATGAAATATTTTTAATAGACCATTGTACTTTACTCCTTATAATAACATATTTATATGTTGGTACTTACCAACCTAGGATTTTCAACATTCTTTATGATAATTAGCAATAAATTCAAACATGAATCATGGTACTTCCTTAGCTAGCTAGCGTCACATGGAAAATAGGATCTTTCAAATACATTTCCGTCATTTTCTAACGACAACAATATATGTTTAAAATGAGAATGTTTATCATTTGTCTTTTAATTATATTTTTAAAATTGAATAAATATGTATAAAACCTTTAAAAGTTTTAACCTTATATATTTATCTATAGCTACTAATAAAAAAGTAACTAGTTTGTCATATTCTCATAATGTCAAGTGATATCTTCTATGATTAACATTTATTAATTATATTTTAACTTTTTTAATTAATTTCCTTTAAAAATATGATTATGTTAGATCCTTTAAAATCTCAACAAACAACATTTATAATATATTTTAATAATTATAATAAATTTAAAAATTATTAATTAAAATATTTAGTTTTTTTTTAATTTTAAGTTTATATAGTTTTAAGAAAAAATATATTTATTAAAATTTCCGTGTAATACATGGGTTAATAAATTAGAATGTAATAAACCTTAAGAAGTTCTAAATATTTAATAATACTTGTGAGATTTGGTAGGAGAACAACTTACAAAATTTACGAATTAAGCAGTTTTAGATAGAAGTTTATTGGCGCATAAGTCAAAATGAACAAATTTTGTTTCAAGCAAAACAAACTTGAGATCCGACTACAGTGATGACATAGACAATGTAATTGTTGTTTACTGTTTAGTAACAAATAAATGATATGATGGTTTATGTGGTTATTTGCTAAGTTCTTCCTAAAAGAGGAAAAAAAAAAAAGAAAAGAAAAAAAAGCTACCTTAACTCTTAGCTATGAGGAGGTCAGGAGGGTTTTGAAACCTATTAATTCCCCATGTATGCATATGATGTTTATGGGTCACATATACTTATCTACACTTGTTCATCCCTTTTTAGTTATTATTATATGTGATTAACCCACATGGATCCATTATTTAAAAAAGTGATAAATCATATATATATATATATATATATATATATATATATATATATATATATATATATATATATATATATATATATATATATATATATATATATATATATATATATATATATATATATATAGAATATGGTTCGAGAGAGTACCACCCCTTATGCAGCGCACCAGAAGGTACCACCTTTAAAAAAACTTTTTTTGAAATTTTTTTTCATAAACATGTTTTAATTAACATTATGAAGATCATATGTAAATTTCACATACATTCACATCTCCTAGCTCCTAAAAAAGGATGTGAACACACACTTACATAATTTTGAAGACATGTGAACATGCATTTATGTGATGCGTGTTTTCATGCACTTAGAGTGTTCGGATTTGCATGAAATTCACATATGATCTGTGTAATGTTAATTAAAACATGTTAATGAAAAAAAATTTCAAAAAAATTACTTTTAAGGGTGGTACCTTCTGGTGCGCTGCATAATGGGTGGTACTCACTTGAACCTAAATCTATATATATATATATATATATATATATATATATATATATATATATATATATATATATATATATATATATATATATATATATATATATATATATATATAGGGTTAGGTTCTATGGGGCACCTATGTGCATCGTGCAACTTAGGAACCCATATACACCGTTAGATCTAGAAAATGAATGGATAAGATTACAATGGCAAAAGTGTAATAAAGATGAAATTTGTGAACGCATTATGATGCACGATTTACATATTAGATGTGCATAAGGGTATTTTTGAAAAAAATAATATATCAAGTCAACTCAAAATTAAATTTATATTGATTGAATATTTAATTCAATAATCAAGTATTAAATGCTAATAAATTTATAAAATGCACTTCTAAAATTAAAAAATTCCAATTGAACAAAAATCCAACATGATGCTTCATCATCTTCATTAACTGTGCATCTTCGTATTTATCTTTCCCGGGTTATGCATCATCGTGTTCATATGGAGCACCAGGTTATGCATCATCGTGTTCATACTGTGCATCTTCGTATACGTCTTCTTCACATCGTATACGTTCATAGGTTCATGAGTTCAACGTGATGCATCATTTTCATCTTCATCTCATCATCGTCTTCTCAAACTCGTCGGTCGATTGTGTGTGTGTGTGAGAGAGAGAGAGAGAGAGAGAGAGAGAAAGTAATAATATGGAGAATGGTTAATGAGATTGATTTAGTTTCCTATTTTAATCCTAATCTATTAATTAAAAGAATAATTAATTTTTTCAAATAAAGTATTCCAATATTACCCTTATTGCATCATTTGTAAACAAACAATGCATTTTTGGTTCCCATTTGGTTCCCGATGCATATGGTGCCCCATAGAACCTCAATCTATATATATATATACATATATACATATATATATACATATATACATATATATATATATATATATATACATACATACATATATATATATATATATATACATACATACATACATATATATATATATATATATATATATATATATATATATATATATATATATATATATATATATATAGGGTTGGGATCATTGCAGAACCTTAATTTAGTGCAGAACTATAGAACCAATCTAAGTCATTAGATTATTATATAACACTAGGGATAAGATGGTAATTATGCAATTAACATTGAATTATTAGTAGCCTACCAAGTTTGACTGCTCACTTTGATCATTTTTTACTCTTTTAATATCGAAGGTACATGCAGTGTTGAATGTGCGATATAAACTGTAATTCGACATTGAATTATCTCTATAAAATATATTGAATGGAGGTCTAGGTAAAAAAAAATTTTACGAAAAATAAACACGTAAAATTTTTTTTTAAAAAATATATCATTACTATTCTAATTAAATCAACCAACTTTTAAATGTACATGCATTGTTGCATCGACGTTGTTATACCACATCAAGTATTCATTCGACATTGAATTATATCGGTCATGCTACATTGCATCGTGGTCTAGTAATATTTTTTTTAAGAAAAATAAACACATAAAATTTTTTCAAAAAAAATATATCATGACCGGTCTCGTTTTAAAGAGTATAAAATTCTCGTTTTGTGGTATAATTTTTTTGATTTAACAATTAATCATATTAATGTAATTTTAATTTAAAGAAAAATGATATTTATTTTACTAATGTCAATCTTTTTGCTATTTCCAATCTATTCCTTTTTTACCCTGAAAGAATTAAAAAATCACTAATGTCAATCTTTTTTTCACTAATTCCAAACTTTATGGTTTTAATCAGGATCATTAGATTAATCTAATCTATGGACGATATTGGTTCTACGGTTCTACACTAAATTAAAGTTTTGTAATGGTCTCATATATATATATATATATATATATATATATATATATATATATATATATATATATATATATATATATATATATATATATATATATATATATATATATATATATTGGGAAAACCACCATGCACCTGAAAACTTGTGAAAACCGCATTGTACCACCACAAATGCATCAAATTCCCCGCGTGATGCATCGAAATCCCACATGATGCATCAAATTTTCTGCGTGATGCATCACCTTATTTACGATCATGCCACCGCGTTTTTAATGAAATGCACCAAATCGGACGGTATGCGTAGGTTTCCATAGTTTTCAGGTGCATAGTGGTTTTCCATTGAACCCACCCCTATAGGGAGGTTCAATGGAAAACCTCAATGCACCTGAAAACTTGTGAAAACCGCACTGCACCACCACAAATGCATCAAATTCTCCGCGTGATGCATCAAAATCCCGCGTGATGCATCAAATTTCCCGCGTGATGCATCAAAATCCTGGGTGATGCATAATTTTATTTACGATTATGCCACCGCGTTTTTCATGAAATGCACCAAATCGGACGGTATGCGTAGGTTTCCATAGTCTTCAGATGCATTGTGGTTTTCCATTTTATCTATATATATATATATATATATATATATATATATATATATATATATATATATATATATATATATATATATATATATATATATATAGGGTTGGGATCATCGCAGAACCTTAATTTAGTGTAGAATTATAAAAACAATCTAAACCATTGGATTATAATATAACACTATGGATAAGATGGTAATTATGCAATTAACATCGAATTAATAGTAGCCCACCAAGTTTGACTGCCCACTTTGACCATTTTTTACTCCTTTAATATCGAATGTACATGCAGTGTTGCATATATGATATATAGTATTTCTTCGACGTTGAATTTGTGATATAAACTATAATTCGACATTGAATGATCTCGATATAATATATTGAATGGTCGTCTGGGTAAAAAAAAATTACGAAAAATAAACACGAAATTTTTTTTTGAAAAAAATATATCATGACCGTTCTCGTTAAATCCACCAACTTTGACTACTAATTTTGACCATTATTTTGGCTCTGTTAATATTGAATGTATATGCAGTGTTGCATACGACGTTGAATATACGATATCAAGTGTTTTATTTCAACATTGAATGATCTCGTCATGCTATGTTGCATCGTGGTCTGGGTAAAAAAATTTTTTTTACGAAAAATAAACACGTAAATTTTTTATAAAAAAAAAAACAACTTATGTCGTAGTGAATTCGTAAATGGTTATCTATAATTTGATTTGTTATTCAATTGTAATTTGTCTTGCCATTGTTTAGTATTAATTTAGTTTTAATCATCGTTCCATACAATCAATCAATTCCGTAATTTAATTGCTTTTCTAAACATAAAGAAGCTAGCCATTTTAACCCTAATTAAAATACGCGCTCCCTGCGGATTCGACCCTTATTTCACTACATTAGTAGGTAGTTTGGACTAAATCTACGGGACACAACGGCTTGTCAATAATTATTAGGTATGATTAACTCAACATATATGTTTAATAGAGTTTTATTATGGTTAAATGTTAAAAGAAAACAAATTCATGATATACTTTTATAATTTTTTATTCAAAAAAAAGGAACACGTGAAATTATATGTACGTATATATTAATAAATAAATAGCTCCTTATATAATAAATGACAAAATTGATTATATATGTAATTATAAAATAAAGATTTTATAAAGAAGAAACTTTAGAAAAGAAAAGTTGATAGGGTTGAAAGAGTTGCTCAACGATACTCTCTACTTGTGTTGGGTCCCATCGTTTTGATGGTAAGGATTGAGACAAATGTAGAGTGGGAACCCATTTCCTTTTTATTTTGGTTAAGGCTTCTTGATAAGTATGTCTAATTATGGGATTAAAGTCGACATGACAATATTAACTAGATGACTCACAATACACATAATTAATCTTATTTAAACCCTTTTTTTTATGATTTGTACCTTTCATTTCTTAATGATTAATCTCTCTCACGTCCCTTTTTAACGTTATAATTAAAAGCACAACATCTATCTTGTTCATCACTTGAATAACAGCTCAAAATGATCCATCTTTAATACATCTTTATGATCTGTAATGTTTAATGCTTTAGTTAGAGTTAGAGTCGTCTTCAGCAAAATAAGGGGCGGATCCATTAATCATTATATGGGTGAGCTTCTCACCATGTTATAAATAGTGGATGCATGAGTTTGTTTGGTTTTTTACTTAAATCGAAAAGTTTTGGTTTTAATATAACTTTGTATTTATTTTTTAGGTGTCTTTATTGGTTTAAACTCAGTTCTTTTGTTTTTATTTTTGGTTTTGTAATGTTTGACTTGGTTTTGGATTTAAAACCGATAAGTTTGAGCTATTAAATCATTGGGATCATTAACTTTAATGACTTTTTGGAGTAACATGCACAATTAATCCTTCCGTTGATGATTTAATCAATGACGTCTTAAAATAATCACATATCCGGTATTCAGCACAAAAAAAAACCAACTGAAATCAAACTTCCTCAAATTAATAAAGGTAAAGTATGATTATAATACTCTAATTAGTAAGGATTAGAGTATTATTGAAACGAAGCCATAATTTTCGGGTTTCGTATTTTTGGTTACTCGGTTTTCTGAATTATTTTTTTGTTTTTGATTTGATCTTTTTGATTTTATGCTTCTAGTTAGGAGTATTTATTGTTTCTGTTTAGTTTTTTAAGATTATAAAAACTCGTCATGCGATTAAAGTAATAATAACAGTTTAAGGTAAAGTATAATTATAATACTCTAATTAGTAAGAATTAGAGTATTATTGAAACGAAGCCATAATTTTCGGGTTTTCGTATTTTTGGTTACTCGGTTTTCTGAATTTTTTTTTTGTTTTTGGTTTGATCTTTTTGATTTTATGCTTCTAGTTAGGAGTATTTATTGTTTCTGTTTAGTTTTTTAAGATTATAAAAACTCGTCATGCGATTAAAGTAATTATAACAGTTTAATTAAAAGATATGTATTTCATAGGTATAAGACAATATAACATTCTACCATTACGCATCTATATAATTTTGAAAACAAGTTACACATTCGTGGAAATATATATTGACAATTAATTTTTTTTAATAGTGCTACAAATTCAATTACAATTAAACATTTATCATCAACTCGATTATACAAATGTGATTACATAAGTATCCAGTTTAACACAAAACTCTAATTTTAATTAGTACATTATTAATAATCACAAAGCAGGCAACAATTTATTAACTGGTTTATTGAATCACGTGTTACGTGAACATTTATAATAAAAAATATTAATATAAATTAAAAATTAAAACATAAAAAATATTAGTTATAAAAAATAATATATAAGAATACAAATGTTAATTGTCAAAACTATTGATTTTCTAATTTTAAAAATAAGTATTAATGGTTGTTACTTTTAAAATTTATAAATCCATATATTTTAATTGATATAACTTAATATATAGTTTAATTTATGTATAATATAATGCTTATATATTTTATTACAAGAAATAAAAATGTTATGAGATATGTTTTTACTAATATCTTTTGCTTGTCAAACATTTATTATTTTTGTATAATATGTATTTCTTTTTCATTTTTAAATTTATAATGTATACATATGTATGTGTACGTGTGTGTAATTTAAAATTTCATTTTACGTAAAACATAATGTTTTTATACACAATAAAACAATAAATAAAATCTTATGAAATGTGTTTTATTATAAAGTGACGGACATGGACACAAAGTGAGAGCATTCGACATAATTTTTTTACCGTCATGGTTCAACTTCAACATCCATCCTTCAAGTTAATTCAACAAACACATATAGTATGTATGCCATTTATTTTCGTTATTAAGCATTGAAGTATTAGATTTGAATTATATTTTTATTGGTCAATCTTCAGTTTAAAAAATTTCACAAGTTATATAAACTACGAGGATGAAGTTATAAAAATTAAAGGTGTTGGAAAAGTTTAATGTGAATATAATGAAATTAAAGTGCTTAATTAATTAATGGTTACTTTTTTTTATTGATTTATGAAGCATAAAGTGACAAATTAGTATCGTCATAATAAGTAATGAGGATAGTAATTACGTAGGTAGGTAGGTTTCAAAGCTAAGCTGAATTGTGTTGGCATATGATGAAACATTAATTAGGTTGTGGGATATATAATATAATAAGATATATAAAGGGAGGTCAATGGAAAACCAGCATGCATTGAAAAACCTTGGAAAACCTCCATGTATCACCACAAATGCATCACAATTCCCGCGTGATGCATCACAATTCCCGCGTGATGCATCGACTTTCTGCGTGATGCATCACCTGATCTAATGTCTATAAAGTAGTTCCCGGGTTTTTCGATACATATAAGTTTTCCATTGAACCCACCACAGGATATATATATGCATGAATTAATTAAGGTTGGACGTTAGTTAAGTTGGTCGGAAAGGAGACGCCTAAAATTAAAGTAACACGTTTGTTTATATAGATAGTGATCATAGAAGAACGAAGAACGAACGTACGTACGTGTGCCACCAACAAATTAAAACCCCTCGATCTCAAAAGTGATTGTTAGGTTAGGTTTCCTTTGAAAAGACATATCATTTTCAATATAACATGCTTTTCATCTTATGTTTTGAATCTGAGAGCAGCTAATTAATCCTTCTTCTTTTTCTTTTTCTTTTTTTTTTTTTTTAAATCAAGCCAAGCCTATTTCATTTTTTTTTCTTATTATATTATATTATATAAAGTATATATAGATGTCTTTTAATTGTACATAGTTTATAATATCTTTTAAAATCCATAATTTTCATTATGACAAGTTTTTACGAATTTAAACATAATGGAAAGTTTACAACAACAAGCTTGTAATCTTCTTCGTATTTTTTATAATTTTATGAGTGTAACATATATGTCATTTTTTTCTAATGTTTTAAAAGTCTAAAATACTAGTTCAATTATGAAATATTGATTCTTATTTTAATTTTTTTCTTCTTTTTTATTTTTATTTCACAAACGGAAAGAAACTTTTAAAATTATTTCCAAAAAGCTATTAAAAAACACTATTTTATAACACTATTTTAATAATAAAATATAAAACATTATTTTAATATTAAGAAAGAAAACAATATGGCATTAAATAAATATTAAATCTTATATAAAAATATCAAAGGTTCTTTAAAAATAATTTAAAAAATTTCTCATCTTTTTTTTGTTTATGCAATAGAAATAAAAAGGAAGAGAAAAAAATTAAAGTTTAATTTATATTTAATAATTGAACAAATATTTTATACTATTCAAACATTAAAAATAATTGATATGATATACTCATAAAAAACTAGAATATTAAAAAAAATTACAAAGTTGTTAAAGATTATTGAAAATAATATAATTTTACTAACATCGTTTCACATGTAAAATGTATAATAGTTTACTAATAAAAATTTATGAAATAAGAGCGGATGATTTTTAAATTTAAAAATGAATTTACATATTTTACATTTTTAAAATTTCAAAAACAATATGATTAACATTTAAAAATTAGTTTTTGAAAATAAGAATGATAAATTAATTAAATATATAGATAGGTGAAAAAAATTTATAAAACAAAAATTGATAAACTAAATAAATATTTCCATAAAAAATAAATGAATGTAGAAATAATTAAATATAAGTTCAAAATTAATATGTTATAATAATAATAACATTAATAATATTATTATTAAGAACGATAAAACTTATTAATATATAGATAAAATATATAAGTAGAATGTAATATATTTTATAATAATAATTAAAAACATCACTTATATTAAGCAATTATAAATATACAGATAATAATAATAAAGCAAAAACTAACTTAATTGATTAGGGATCATAATAATAATTTATTTGTAAGGGCAAAATTGGTATTTTTAAAAAACTGAGTTGCTTAAGGACTGAAAGCGTGACAAAATTTTAAAATATGGACAACTAGCGTAATTTTTAAAGATAGAGACGAAACTTGTAAATTGCTATAAACCACATGTATCATTTATGTAATTTACTCTAATATGAATTTATAAAACTTGAATTTAATAGGCACAATCCCTCCATTATTAATCACACACCCATTTCTTAATATGAGAGAATATTAACTTTTAATTATTGGGTCTCACGTCAATAAAAACACAACATATCATCGTATATTTGTATTTGTATAACATATATTTAAGTAAAATGAATACATATTTTTTTTGAGACACATACCATTGTATAAACTTTTAAGAGTTAAAAAATGCATAATACATACAACTAATAACATAAAATGGTTTATAAAAAAAGAATACCTTTGGTCGGAGCGTCAATGGTGACCGGAAAATTTTCCAGCGAGTGGAAAATGAAAATGGAGGCCGGATCGGAGCTTCAAAACAGTAAAAAAAAATTAGAAACTATAAACAAGACTTTAATATAAAAAATGAAACAAATGAAACAAAAAAAAACAGATTTATAACCTGAAAATGGCTCCAATAGTGGGTTACCAGAAAATGTGACCGGCAAAAGTGACCGGTGGTGGGTTACCGGAGATTTGAACGTGAGAGATAGAGAGTTTGAGAGCTACTGAGAGGGAGAGAGAGATTCGCTTTTAGAAGAAAAACTGAAATGGGAAAGCAATCGAGCAGGTGGTGTTTATGGCGGAGCCTTTTTGCGGCGACCCCATGTCGTCGCAGTACCTCTTCAGCGGCGACAAGTCGTTGCAGATGGTCCTAGGCGTCGTCTCCGTAGGTCTAAAATAAAATGTGGCAGTTGCTCCGTCGGAGTAGCCTTCAATGATAGTCAACTCTGAAAAGCACTGACGTTTGTCGTTTTGTTAGCTTCAGCGACGACAAGTGTCGTCGCAATAGGTTACCGTCGAATTTGGTCAATTTTCTTGTAGTTTGTGTGATTAGTAAAAATTAAGGATGAGTGTGCATATAACAATGACCATTTAAAAACACGATGGAGTCAAATGTCACTAATGATGTCTTTATGATTTATATTTTATAAGATAAAATTTTGATTCCCCAAATCAGCTTTACAAAATACTCTTTCACTTTTTTTTTTTTTTTTGGAGATTTGTCTTCTATCTTTCTTCTATCATTGTACAGTCCATTTCAACACCTTCAAATCCCATGCATCAATTATATTTTATTTAAAACTTCAGATGCTTTGTCTTATAAATTTATTTTAAATATATTATATTTTTATGATTATAGGAATATGAATAAATCCCAAATTCTTATGAAGAACATCCATAGCTATGATTATACATGGTATCAAATTCATTCTATTTTTATAATTATCGAAAGTATTAGATTAGGTTAAGCCCACCACCTGATTAATTTTACCAAGTACATACTTCTCTTTTACATGATTTTCCTAAATGATTCGGGACCAATTGATTAAACTTAATCACTTTTCTTACATTAGATGGGATGGTGTGTAATCAGCAAGAATGATGTATATGTTTAGAATCATCGATTAAATTAACACGTTTTTGTATAGTTGTTAAAATCCCGATCTTGATATTAAAATCTTACGATTTTATGATCAGGATCAGCAAAACGACCCGATCCTTAATATATCTCTCATGGATATGATGTTCGTTAGGATCTTAAGATCTATTATAGAATCTTAATATATTAATCCGAGCATACTTTTACTTAAATAAAAAATTAAAAGATTTATAAACGAGTCAAGTTTTTTAAATAAGAAAGATATAGATATGTGTTAATTATCTAATTTGTGCATAACATTAATTTCATATAATTCTGTAGTCTAATCTATACATATTGATAAATGAGAACATTTTATGCCACATGATTGTTGCATCACGTTAGATTAATGTTTTTGGATGAAAATGTTATTTTTTGATGAATACGTTGATGCATAACCAATATTAACATTAAAATGATGAACAAAAAGATAAAAAAAACGATGCATCAGAATTTTCATCGTCATTTTTTGAATTTATTTAAATTTTGTTATATTTGAAATGGTATTAATTTGATCTATTTTAGCATTTATTATATATATTTTGGATACAATATTCAACTAATATAAAATAAAAATAATTAAACTAGATATTTCTTTGATCCAAAGGTTGTAAGATGGTCACCTAATTTTTAGATGCATAACAGTTCTTTATTGAAACTATCTCTGTGTGTATGTGTGTGTATGTACGTATGTATGTATATTACCTTTTCAGATATCTATCTATCTATACTATTAAAAGAGTAACTAAATGCCACATGGCAAGCTCTCATTTTATTTGCCACATGACATCCTCTCATTTAATTTGACACATGTCGCTATCTCCTTTTGCCACGTCATTTACTGATTTTATTTTTAAATTTTAAAGCAAATCAAATCTATGTAAATCTAATATGGATTAATTTAATAACTAACTAACTAAAATTAAGCAAATTTTATTATTCATATAATTATTATATTATACCTATATAGAAATATCAATTTCTAAAGTTAACCCATGTAATACATGAGTAATAACCTAGTTTAGTATCAATACAAAATAACATGGAATTAAATTTGTGTATAATATATATATATATATATATATATATATATATATATATATATATATATTTGAAAAAATGAGTTTTATTGATACCAAAAAAACAAAGAAATTTTCAAAAAAAGAAATTCGAAAAATAAGCCACAAGATATTTCATTTAGACACCAACATTCATCAAAAGAAGACTCATCTGGATAAATCTAACTCTTTTTACATCTATTTTCAATCCGTCGAACAGCGGTGAGGATTATCCAGAATACTTGGAAAGATACCGTCACAAGGACCTTCAAGCGATAATTTTGATCATTAATTAAGAAATTCAACAGCTGAGATTAAAAGAACATTATCCCTAAAGAGATTAGAGATCCATTAAGATGACTTGTGGGTTTTATCCAGATTGGTTATCTTCTGATAGGCAAAATCTTTAACCATTTGCACAGGCCATTATGTAGAGTGTGATTTAACCATGTCAGATAAAGGTACAGTCTTTACGGCATAATATACAAATCCCAATAGCATAATTACGGCAAATTAAACAAAGCATTTTACCAGTGACCTTTCCCAAATAAATGTTCCCTGTTCCACCATTCTTTGTTACAGTATATAGGAATATTAGGAGGGGGCTACAGAGATGCCAAAGTAAGCTTTCTTTTTATTTTTTCCTTTCCTCCCCCGTCAAAAAAAAAAAAAAAAAAAAACCCCCACACGAACGAACGAAGGAACACACAGCACAGTTTATTTTCATGTAAAGAAAAGCTCCAGTTTCATGACTATGTCCATTGAAGAACATGATTACATAGGGTTGTCAGAGGCAAATATGGAGAAAAAAGCCTGTGACATAACCGATAATAAAGATTTGAATTTGAAAGCCACTGAATTGAGACTTGGTTTGCCTGGTTCTGAGTCACCGGAAAGAGAGGCTGTTAATGGTGGTGCAATTAAGAATTTGGTGGCTGGAGCCAAAAGGGGTTTCTCTGATACCATTAATGGAGGTTCTGGGAAATGGGTTTTCTCTGGTAATGGTGGATCTGAGGTTGATATGGTTAAAAATGGTGGATTGTTTTCTTGTTCGAAAGTTGAAACCAAGAATTCTTCTTCTATTTCTTCTGTAAAAGAGACTGCTGTTTCTGTCTTGGCTTCACCTAAGCCTGTTTTACTTGACAACAAGTCTCAAGTTTCTGCTCTTTCAAATGCTCAAAATTCCGCTCCAGCTCCAAAGTAAGGATTTTTATTTTTAATTTACGTTATAAAGTTGGATTTTGAGAAGTTTTTAAATTCATATCTGATATCAAATTGCTTACAGTACTTAGTTGTGTAATTTAATTTGAAAATTGAGATACTATGGAAGTTGTAAGGTTGTTTATTTGACTTTAAAAAGTCAGCTCACGTTCATGGACGGAGTTTTCTTTCCAAAAGCATGTTACTTGATCGTGTAATATTTGTTAGTGATCGAGTTTCTACTTTCTTAAATGTTATTTGATTTTAGAAAGTCAACTGAATGGTTTGTTTTCTAAAATACAGAATTAACCCTAATATTGAAACTCCAAAATGGTTTTCAATTTGGCATAAACTATATATGGTTGATCGTAGGGATCAATGATTTAATTCGGATCAAATTAATTCCCATTGATTTTAAAGTGATGAAGCAACTCATTTGGCTCCCAAAAGTCAAACACACCAATTTCAGATGGTTTCTTGGAGATTTCTCTTTCTGATTTAGTCTTTTATGTACTTTTTTTGGTTGTTTTTATACAAAGTGATACTTGAATTCATTACTAAAAAAACATGTGTGTGGTTAAGGCAACAAGTTGTAGGATGGCCTCCAATCCGATCTTTTCGTAAGAACACGATGGCTGTTAGCCAAACAAAGAACGAACAAGATGCAGATCCGAAGATGGGATCGGGCTGTCTTTATGTGAAGGTGAGCATGGATGGAGCTCCTTACTTGAGGAAAGTTGATCTCGAGATCTATTCTAGCTACTTGGATCTTTCTTCGGCTCTTGAAAAAATGTTTAGCTGCTTTACAATTGGTAACATCTCTTCATTCTTGATGGATCTTTTAAATTGTTAGGTAATCTTTTATGTTACTGAAATATGTCTGAAGACTACTTTTGGCAACCACTCTGATTCGTGTCGACTTTTAGTCCAAAAAAACATAATACATGTCAAGGAATTTTGTCTATGTCCTCGGGCGAGAGATAAACACCATGATGTTATTATACGAGTGAAATGAAGTGGTGAAAATTTTCGTTAGAAAAACTAATACGGGATTGGTTCTTTGAATCTGGGCCACGCTTCGTGGTATTTATTTATAGGCTTATCATTGAAGTAAGTTTTTTTACTTGTATGTTATGGTTTTCAGTCTAAAGATTTTTTCGTATCTGTATGATGTTAGTATCATACTATACTACTATAGCAATCTTTCTTTTTAAAACCAGAAGATAACTTGTTAATCACTCTGAAATTATTTGAAACCCCAATTTTGGATGATTTAAGTAATTTTTTCTTGTGGTTTTTTGAAAAAATGATTCTGATTCTGATTGGATTTTTCAGGTCAATATGGTAGTCATGGAGCTCCCACACGAGATGGATTAAGCGAGAGCCGACTGATGGACCTTCTCCATGGTTCCGAGTATGTGCTGACCTATGAAGACAAAGACGGCGATTGGATGCTCGTTGGTGATGTTCCCTGGGAGTAAGTTCCCTTTTTCTCAATCATATAATGGTAAACCGGCTATTGTGATTGTTTAATCATTTTATACCATACTGTCTTTCAAAACAACCAAATTAATATTTTCTTGATCCCGTTGGATCTATAAATTAAACTGTAACATGCGTTTTGATACTAACATTGCAAATCTTGATTATTTTTCTTGGATGCAGTATGTTCATTCGCTCTTGTAATAGGATGAGAATCATGAAAAGTTCAGATGCAATTGGCCTAGGTAAGATCTTGATTACCAAACTAAAAAAATAAAAATCAAGAAACCCAAAATCTCGATTACTAAACTAAAAAAGTAAAAATCAAGAAACCCAAAATCTTGATTACTAAACTACAAATCAAGAACCCCATAACTCTTTGGTTGTTTCTCATTCAAGTTTTGATGTAGTTGTTTGATGTTTGGTATTGCAGCTCCTCGAGCCATGGAGAAATGCAGAAATCGTACTTAGCGTGATAACAATTGAAATGATGTATGTGTGTTGAAAGATCAAGTCTCTTAGAAGAATTCTGAAGGGGTCTTGCACTAGAATGCCTGGAAACAAAGCTTTCTTCATTTGGGATCCAAAAAGTCTTCAAAAGGTCTTATATTAAATACTTGTGTTGATTGTAACTAGAAGAAGAGTATGCCTTTTTGGCACAAGACATGTACTACATCTATGACTTCTACAAACACTTGCTATGCTTTTTAGTTTTGCTAAAAGACTCGAATGTGCAATGTTTTTATGATATTTTAATCCAAAAATATGAACAACGAAGTAAAAATGGCAGCGATGGTTGAATGAATAGTTGGATTTTCGGTTGGTAAGTCAACAATGTTGGATTTTTGGAGACACTTTCTTGAACAGGAATAACCAACCTTGTTAGGAAGTGCAGCTTGTTTGATTTAATGTCTGATATCTTAATTGTCTCTGATCTCTAATTTGGTCAATATAAATTTAACATTATTTTTTTATTAAATAGATTTAATAAGACATTAGACATCTAATCACTTAAAAAACAAACGAGCCCTAAGTGATTATATATACGTACATTTCCCTTAAAAGTAACCCTGAGTTTGTAGTCATGCTAGACTAGAGCAATCTTTTGTAACTCAAAAGGGTTGCTACTGATTCAAAATCTACATTCATTCAATCATCAACTTGTTCTTAAATACATTGACTAGAGCTAAATTTTGACCAAGCATGACTGCATGTGAGCTTTAAACCTTTAATGAACTCTGTTTTATGCAAATTGATACAAAAGCTTTACCAAATTTGAGTTCAATCCAAAACCATCTACTTAAAATTATAAAATATATTGATGATATATACATATAACGAGGTTCAAAGGAGAACCTAATTTTTGTAGGAATTCAGCAAAAACAAATTTAATATTTCATTTTCACGTTCAAATTTTTTTATTTTTGAACAATTTAAACTTTTATTGTTATTTTTCTAAAAATATTTTTTTGTTAATGCATAAAGAAACGAAATATTATTTGTGCATAGACTGAGCCATTATGCATAGATCGGTTATGCATTAAAAACGAAATCTTATTTTTTCGTTAATTTTTAATATTTAATAAATAAATAATACAAGTCACAAATTCCGGATAAAAATGCATCAAACCAATATCCTTAAAGGTTTGAATAATGATTCATTCCATGAAACCGTCATTACTGGTTTAAGTTTTAATATTTTATCGTATCATCATCTTCTTCGTTCTCATACTGAAACGATAGATGTATAAGTATATTAAAAAAAATAATAATACAATTTTAATATGTATAATAAATTGTAAAATGTTGACGAACTTTTATATATATATATATATATATATATATATATATATATATATATATATAGGATTGGGTTCACATGAGAACCCCTCATTACCGTGAGAACCACTCTAAAAATTGTGCATCCACTGAATAAAATTGTGCATTTGATACTAAAATTAAATGTTTTCGATATATTTATGCATTTCATGTAAAAATTTACGCATCTCATGCTATAATTTATCCATTTTATGTACGAATTGTGCATTTAAGAAAATTTGTGCATTTGATGTTCAAATTTGTGCATTTAGTTTATAATTTAATGAATGTATGTTTTTAATATAATTTTAGTGTTAAATTATGATATTTATTAATGTTTAAGACTAATAATGATTTTAAGTAAAACTTTTAATTTTCAAATTTGTGCATTTGATGTACAAATTTGTGCATTTTGGAGTGGTTCTCACGTTCTCACGGTAACAAGGGTTCTTACCGGAACCCAACCCTATATATATATATATATATATATATATATATATATATATATATATATATATATATATATATATATATATATATATATATATATATATATATATATATATAGAGGGAGGTTCCATTGAGAACTTTTGTGCATCGAGACACAAAAGAACCTCCACTGGCCATTGGATGAAAAGAATGTGTGGGTTAGATCAAATGGCAAAAGGGTAATTAAATAGAAAGTTTTATGCATCAAGTGCACATAATGAATTTCGTGGAGGGGTAAAACAGGAATTATGCAATCATTATTTAATTATTACACTTCCAAAATTAACAAAAATAATTCAATTCAAAATACATGCATATCGTTCATCTCTTCCAAAAATAAATAATGCATATCGTTCATCTCTTCCAAAATCAAAATACATCAAAATACAAACATGAATCGTTCATACAAACATAAATCATGCATATCGTTCATCTCTTCCAAAATCAAAAGGGGGTTAAGAGAGAGGAGAGAGAGATAGAGAGAAAGAGGGAGTGGATTTAGGAAAGAAGTTAATGGTGATTTTCATACCAAATTTAACTATTAATTATCTTAAAAACATTTAAATTCAAAAATAATTTCCAAACATTTAATATCCCCTAAATGCCCTTTGTGCACCCTTGGTAGATAGTCCGATGCACAAAAGTTCTCAATGGTGCCTCGATGCATAAAAGTTCTCAATCGAACCCCAATCTATATATATATATATATATATATATATATATATATATATATATATATATATATATATATATATATATATATATATATATATAAACTTTTTAAATTAACTGTCATTAATCTCCCATTTATGAGGCTTGAATCATAAGAAAGACACATAACCATCATTGGTGTCTTTAAATCTGGGACACCTAACCATCACTTTGTCATAAAAAAAAGGATTTTATAAAAAATTGAAACATGATATCATAACATAACTTGTCTCAAAAACCACTTTGTTACACTAGGTAATAAAATGGAATATTGTTAAAATCAATACAACATATGGAGGGTCTTACTGCAAAAAGTGTCAAAGGCTGAGGGTGCAAAGTAACATTAATACTTTCTACGCCAATACGGCAATATTTACCCAATTTGACCAGAGGTCGACATTTAAATTCCGCCCGCTACACAACTTTTGCTAGAGCTCTACCCTCGTCGCCGACATCGCCATCCGCGGGGCGTCTGACAAACCCTAACTCACTTGCCGTAAGTTCTCTTCACTATTTTGCCACAAAATTTAATCAAGTATGTATTTTTGTACGACTTTACTTGTATGGCTTTGATTTATTGGTACGTTGATGAATCAAAACTCTTATGTTTATTTATCAAAGGAGAAGAAAGGAGAAGATGTCGACGTCGCTGTCTGAGGAAGAAATCAAGAGGTTGTATAGAATAAGGAAAACGGTGATGGAGATGTTAAAGGACAGGAACTATTTGGTTGGAGATTTTGAGTTGGAGATGGATAGAAGACAGTTTATTCAAAAGTATGGAGAAAACATGAAACGTGAAGATCTTGTCATCAGTAAATCTATGAAGAATGATAGCTCCGAACAGGTGCTGGTGTGGTTTTAGTGTGATTATTGCTATATGATTTTGTGTGTTGCTTGTTTAGAAAATTACGTCCTCGCCAGTCTAGAATGTGATTTCGTATATTTTCTGTTGTGAATTGCTTACACTAGCTATAATTTCGTAGCAAGTGCTTGTGCTCTGCGTATAATTACTGTTAGTGATATTGATTTCTTATTTTAACTGTATCAATGGCACTATAATGACGGACAAGATAGTATTAGTATCTTGTATATAATTTCTTTCCATGTACAAAAGAGTAAGAAGCTGGAATCTTTAAGTTTTGGAGTTAGAATGAATGGGTAGTTTTAACGTTTAAGGGTTGATAAGTTAGTGCCACAAAGCCTTACTGTATATGAATCTCCTTCAGCAAAGAGTGTTGGTAGTTTAGAAAAGAGGCACCTACAAGCAAGTGTATTTGCAGCCCCCCTTCTCCTCCACGAGTCATTGTACCTTCTTTTGTGTATACATCCTTTCCTAAAAAATCCACTTGTACACAGTAATCTACTTCTCTGTTCTCATGGAGGGTTCCAAGTTACAGTATATTTGACAAGATCTGTGATAGCCAGAGTCCATGAATTATGCTAGGGATTATTGTTAGGGTTAATCACACAACGCACACACACGATCACAATAAAAGAACACAAAGAATGACGTGGTTCGGTCTAAACTTACTTACGTCTAAGGGGGCAACTAGGGATCTCTTTCATTCAGTGATAAAGATAACAAGTACAACTGTACAAGGCATATCAGTATATAGAGATGAAACAAGGCTATCCTTTTAGGATGCTAGCAATGTAGGACAAAACATTGACTAAGTATCAATGTGGTACACTTAAGAACATGGGCCTGCTGCCCCCTTATTCCCACGAAGCCTACACTCAACAATTATTTCACCTTTGATACGAAAGGGTAGAGAAACTGCTATCAGCTGTGAATTATGTTTGGGTAAGAATCATGGCGATTAGTGCTGTTTGTAATGATATATTAAACCAAAATTGTCAAAAGTTTTACTTAGAAAAAGGAAGCAAAGAAACAACTTTATAGCGAATCCTAAGCTAGGAAGGAGTTGAATATTTTTATTGCATTCAAAGAGAAAGCCTGGTGTTTACCTTCCTTATTTTGCTCGTGATGCTAATGCATGTTTTAGTTTATGTCGTAAGTTTTTTATTTAGTGACTAGGGTGATTGTCTAACTTCAAAACCAACATTTTGAACAACATTCCTCTTTCTTCAAGTCAAATACTAAAATGAAGACAAAGAAGCCAATATTATACATGAATTTGGGAATGTTTTACTAAATGCTGACAATCTTATAGATTACCATCCCCTTCTCTATTTGACTTTGTGTTACCATATTTAAATGGATGTTTATCTATCAGATCTATGTCTTCTTCCCTGATGAAGCAAAAGTTGGAGTCAAGACTATAAAGAATTATATCAACCGTATGAAGTCGGAGAATGTCACCCGAGGGATCTTGGTTGTGCAGCAAAATTTAACGCCCTTTGCCCGAACTTGCATTAGTGAGATAGCAGCAAAATTTCACATGGAGGTTTTCCAGGTCAGTGATGCTTTTATCTCTTCATTGATTCTATAAGTAACTGTCATTAATTGACGACGTAAGTATATACAGGGGGAGTAATTAACCTCATGCTAAGGGGATGTTTGGTTTTGCGTTTGAAAAATTCTTCAACGTTTAATAACTAATAATCGGATAATAGCTGTAACAAAAAGTGCTGCTAGAAATTTAGTGTATGGTTTAGCTTCCGCTGCTTGCTATCACAATTATCAAATAATCAGTTTTTAAAATGTTTGAATTTGCGTTTTTACTTGTAAAATAACCAATATCAGTTATTAATCAAATAAGCTACACTTTTTAGCTTATGAAAGAGTGTGGTAAGACCGTAAGATTAGTTCTAAACGCATATAATCACTTTTTAATGAATGCAATCCAAACACTTTAAACCAATTATTTATGTTATTGTAACGTAACAATCTAACAATCTCCATCATAACGCAAAACCAAACACTCCCTAAGTTGTAATCCTTTTATAGCTATATCATCTAGGCTCTCCTCTTTGATCTGATTATGCAAGCTTCGCATACAAATTGAAGTGTTTAATGGTTAATATGTGCATTCTTGGAACTACGAATTCACCTAAACTTCCCATACAAAACAAAGTAAAGATGCATACAATGATACAAACCTATTTGGACCATTTTTAAGCAAAATATTAAATATTACACTGGAACTCAAATGTTTGCTTTACTTTATTCACCCATCGGTTGGGATAAAAATTCCACTGTTGTTCAAGTGTCTGTAGAATAAGTTAATCTATAGGATTAAGTCCTTGTATGTTTGTTTTTGTTATGATTATATCTGGATGATCCATACAATATGTTATATCAAGGGATGTGTTTTTTGCCGATGATGTTTCATGTTTTGTTGAATCTATAGCTAGGCTTTTAGTTTATGCTCTAGATAGCAGGTATGGAGAGCATGAAGGAAAACATAGCCTTTTCAGTAGGTGTGTTCAAGATGGGACAAGAATGTCTAGACTTGGTGTAAAATAATTCTAATGGAGATTGGTTAGAACTTAGAAGTGGACACTTGTAATTATACCTAAACGAGGATGCCAAGGTACACTGAAAAGCATGAAGATCAAGATCTTATTTGGGCGAGCATACCATGCTAATAGCTCCAAAAGGGATGCAAATGAGCCAAGCTGGCTTGACTTTATGGTGTTAGGATAAGCTCGAACTTGAGTCGTTAGCTAGACAAGTCTTCTTGATGGAGGTTGAGCTCATATTGAGAAAGGTTTGAGCTTGATTCAGAAGGTTGGATAGCTTGTAAAATTTCCATTAGAATCACGAGTCATAAAGCAAAAGCTCGAGTCAAGAGCTCTAATTGATTAAAAAGGTTTGAGCCCTACCCAAAATTTATACACAAAAACTTGACCATAACTCTGTAAGTACATATATACCAATATATACATAGAGCTTAATAAGCTTGATAAGAAATCTGGTGAAGTTTTTATTGGGTTAATAATGATTTAAGCCAAGTAAAGTTTTTCATATTATCGATCAACTCCCTAAGTTTTTTTTGGATTTGTTTAGATCACTTTTTTTTTTAAATATTGAATTTAACCCTTAAACATTTAGTTTTACCAATTTAGTCCCTCATTCGTAGCCGGTTTGACCGGTATTTTTTTTTTGCTGACTAGGATTAAAATGAACTAAAACTAATTTAATTGGATTTTTAAAAAAATTAAGATCAAGTTATTGTTATCATTATATTAAATTTATTATCATCTATCTTAGCTTTCGAGTTTCCAGGAATCCTTCCTTCACCATTCTCTTTGGTGACCGCAGAACTCCGCTGCCATCGCCTCCGGCCAACTATTGGCCGCCATCACCACCGGTCAACCACTGCCACCATGAATAATCTAAAGCTTCCCACTTTCCCAGAAACAAACCGATCAAAGAACATAAATCATGAATATGAATTGAAGAAGATGAATCTAAATTGTATGTTCCACTCTAATAGAACAAGTAAATGTAAATCAAAAACGAAATGAGATTCTTGTTCAGCTCTTGTAAACAAAAAAACAAAATCGAAATATCCTCACATCATTCAAAACGAAATGAATCTAAACCATACACCCTCACATCGTTCAAATTGAAACTATTAAACCAGACCAAAACGATTAAACTAGAAATCGGAACCATTAAACCATAAATTGGAACCATTAGACCCATAATTGAAACATCTTTAAGGGTTCTGCAGATGGAGATCTTAAACGATTTCAAACCCGGTCGTAAAACACACCAGATCTGAGATGGTGACGAGCAACGGTGGTGGTGGTTAGAACGACTGCCGTGGTTATGATGAGAAATGGTGGTGGTGACGAGTAACTGTAGCGGTGACAAGAAACGGTGGTGGTGATGAGTAACCATGGTGGTGATGAGTGACGACGGTCTTTGTGGAGGTGATGAGCGACGGTCTTTGTGGAGGTGATGAGCAACCGAAGTTGGCCTTTTCTTTTATTCTAGCTGAATGGTAGCATTTATGTATATTCAAGGGAATGGGGAATATAATCGTTTAAGTAAATAATAATAATAATAATAACCATAGTTTTAACAATGATTTAAAAATGACACGTCATAGACATGTCAGTGCCACATAAGCAAAATAATAACACATCGCCATGTCATCATGTAACCTGTTATATAACAGGTAAAAGGGCTAAATAAAAAAATAAAAATATAAAGAGAAGTGATTTAAACAATCCAAAAAAAAGTTTAGGGACTTGCTCTTTAATCTGATGAAGGTTCGTCGGTTTAAATCAATATTAACCCTTCAATATATGTATCGAGCTCATATTTATGCTTGAGACTGAACATGAAATCAATAAAGTTCAACTTGAGCATCCTTGAGTTACTCGACAAATGCTCAACTCATTTGATGATTATTGGGTTTCATTTTCTAGCCTACCCCAACTATTTGGAGGTAAAGGAGAGAATGGACTGTCTGAATATCAAATTAGAGCGTTATCATATAAGTATATAACATAAAGAACAGAAGAGAAGAGAAAAGAACATGGTAGAAAGTATTGGGTTTGATCAATAGCAAGTAATGCTAGAATAATGTTGAGTCAATTTGATGTAAATGATGCAGGAAGCTGAGTTGTTGGTGAATGTGAAAAATCATGTTCTAGTGCCAGAGCATCAGGTTCTTACCAACGAAGAGAAAAAGACTCTACTTGAGAGATACACCGTAAAAGAAACACAGGTTGGGACATTTTTCTTTTCTACACTTGGCCATTGTTTGTAAAACAACTTTTGTGATTGTGTATGTAACTGTGTTTTCAGCTACCTCGTATTCAAGTTAGTGATCCTGTTGCAAGATATTATGGGCTAAAGCGTGGACAGGTTGTGAAAATTATTCGACCCAGCGAGACTGCTGGTCGTTATGTCACTTACCGATATGTCGTTTGAACCCAAATTGGTTTATGCACAGTGAACTTGGATCAACCTTTGTTATGTTTTACGTTTGTTAAATGCCATTGTTACAAACCAGTTTACAGAAGATGTTACCATCCCTTAAGTTGTTTGTAGTGTTAAATTGTTAATGGAGTCGAATTGGTTTTCCATTGTTGGCATAAAATCAATGTCTCTCTATTCAGTAGATGACTGCTGTAGCATACAACTATACATGTGTGTCAAGTTAAATGATTCTTTGTATACATAATTAATAGTATTACAAGATCATGTGTGGGGTCACCTTAATAATTCTTTGTATACACAATTGTTAAGCTAAAGAAGGTTTTCTCCTAGTCAATATGGACCCAAATACCAGGTCCAGGAATGCCAAGATAATTCACAAACATCATGTAGTACCCGGGAGGTGCAAATTTTCCTGATGGTGGAGCATAAGCGTCGATCAAGTTATTTACAACACTGTTTATCATGGGTACGATCGTCCTTTGGTTTTGGGAGAAACCATGAGTGGTGAATGGTGGGTATATCAATGTTATCTTAATCTCATTAGGCTGCACCATTTTCTTAAATGTAATCGCGACCTTAAAATTTGACATATACTTTAAGACCTTATCCGTGCCCTGCTCATTGATTGTTGGCCTCTTGTGGTCTAGAGCTTTGTCCAAGTAATGAGGAGAGAATTTCTCGACCCTCAACTCTGTTGGGAATTCGACATTGTAAGTGTAGAACTGGTGTGGGTTGCTGCCAGCAACCAAGATCTTAGTGTCGGGTAACAATGCTGCGGTCGAATGATACATTCTGGCAATGGTTGTAGGAGCCAATTCTTTAAATCTATGACCCTTAGGCTTCCATGGGGAATACAATACTGGGGTCAAGTTAGGTTCTATTGCATCCTCCCAGGCTGCAGTACCCTTTTTGGCACCATTGAGCATGAGGAGATCTCCAGTAGGGAGGTGTAAAAGGTCACCCATGACCCTCGGCGATGGCATGTTTTGTTCTTTCTCCCATTGTGCACCTTCTTTCTCGGGACGAATCCTATGACAGTCCTTGAGTGCAGGTACATACACCTTTTCTTTCACATGCTTTGCATCAACCATTTCAAATGCATCAGGCTTGTTACCGCCACAAACAACCACCTCAACGCTAAACGCTGCGAGGTTTTCTCCAAACATCCTGAGCGGGAGAAGAGCGGACATGCCTGAAGCTGGGTAGTTTCGGGAACCGCCTGGCAACTTGGGATGCTCTACAAGAATCTTTCCTGTTTTTGGATCTAAGTTGATGGATCGGTCATTGGCGAAAACAAATACGCTTCCGTCTGTAAGCAGGAAAACAAAGGGGTAGAGGTTGTTCTCGATGAATCGGTTCGGTCCTTTGGGTGGTGTACATGTTTCTTTGAGGAAAGGGAAGTCGATTCTTTTGGGTTGGAAGTCAAGTGATGGCGGGATGATCTCAATGCTGAAAGCATCCCTGCCCCCGACCAATATTGCGCTCCCATCTTCCAAAACTTGGTTGGATGCATACCATCTGAAGTCAGCAAGAGCATCTTTTCTCTCGATAAAGTTTGCTTTAAGATCATCCTTTGGCAGCATTCTAATAGCTTTCACGCCACTGAAGGTACCTCCGGTAGCCACCATGTTACCGTTAGGCCACAAGTTTCCAGACGAACACCATGGTTCACCTGACAACTGACGTAAACATATACAATAAATTCATGCTTGCAAAACAAATTCGATCATTAATAAATTAATCAAACATACCACAAGGGTTCTACTTTGTGTGGTTTTCCAGTCGTACGCAATAGCATGAGCGAAACAATCAGGCTGGTTATTTGCGTCAGGGTTAAGAGGACAATTTCCCTCGGGTTCCAGTTTTCGAGCTGAAGGCCCGAGTGTTGTGGTATCAAACCAGACAACCCTATCGTTAGGCATCAACTGTAGCTGCATCGCAGCCACACCCGCATTTGGGTTATCAATTACCCATTCTCCCTTGAAACTTGTCTTAATCTCTGGCCTATGGTAATCTGTTCCGTCGCCGGTATATTTCATAATGTTAATAACACCATCACTTATAAGATCTCGAGTGGCAAATATAGAAAATGGAAACAATTGAGAGAGGAGGAGGAGGATGACGACATAGGAGGTTCTGAATAATGAATCCATTGGTGGATTTTAATTTTTTGATCACCTTCATAGAATATCCTTTATAGTTGAATTAGCTAAATATTTGTGGTTAATATAGAAAAGGACAATCTTCACAACATCAGTTTCTAATTATAGCCTAAGGACATTATTAATGGGCTATGCTACAATCAGCTGTATATATCATTTTGTATCGTATGAAGTAGGAATTTGTATTGAAAAACTTTGCATCAGATTTGGATGATTCAGGCAGAAGGCGTGAGGTGACATGGATGATAGTAATTAGTAAAGAAGATTAATTTTAGTAATCAACTGTATGTATGTATAGTAGTTGAGTTTGCTATGGTATCCAGACCCACAAACGGGTACCAGTTTGGATCCATTCATCCATAGTATTTTGGTAATCATATCGGGTGGGTTGGGGTTGGGGTTGGGTTTGGGGCGAAGACCACCATTAGAGATGGTTGTAATTGTTGTCATATATTTTCTTGCTTTGTTTAATAAAAACAGAGCGGCAAGCATATAAAAAAGATGTAAACAGGTGAGAAGAAGGGATTGGAATTTGGAAGGAGTGAAGAAGCTATTGAAGGAATAAGAATAAGAATAAGAAATGTCTGTCACCTGGGGTGTTTTTTGAGATCACTTTTAAATTAAATGTAAATATATTTTGATAGAATGAGCTAAAAACATTGCGAGCAAAACACTAGTGAAATTCTTCGTATGCTAGATCCTAAAGACTCGGGCCTAGAAGAAGAAGAAGAAGAAAGAGAGAGTGCATGTATATGTATGTATATTTACGAACCATTATTATTGAACCATAAATTTTTATACATTTTAATTGTTTAAAATTAGTTGAATTTGTATACCCTTCAAAATAAAAATACAAATCTTGAGATCGATTTAGATAATTTATCCACACTTCTAAGTATGGACACTTATACAAGGTGTTTAGCATATGGGACCGTATACATTTTCTTCAAATAGGTGAAAAAAAAATAATAATAAAGGGTTAAATTACCATTTTCACCATTCAATTTTCAAGATTCTTTTTCCAATTTAATCATTAAATTAATTTTTATCACGATTTAGCTACTAAACTATTTTTTTTATACATATTTAGCCATTAAATATTTTCTTATCGATTTAACCACTGAAAATTATCATGATTTAATAACTGAACTATCATATTTTGTATTACTTTGGCCGTTAGTTTTATTCATTTATTACAAAATAGAACAGTAAACTAATGTTTAGTGTCTAAATGGGTACAACAAATAATTTGATGGCTAAATAGGACAGATCTGAAAGTTGAGTGGAGTGGTCAAGATAATACCTAATCCATAAGTAAACATGTGTGAAGATCATTAATTTGTAACCAAAAACCAAATTTAGCTATCCCTTCGTATTTTTGTGGTTATTGATAAAAATTTGATTCATTAAAGTAAAACGAAAGTAACTAGTATTAACTTTCTCTTTTTAGTTTTTCTATAACTCCAATTGATAAAGACATGAGGTTGCATTTGAGAAAAAATCTTGAAATTGTCATCTATTTTTAATTTGGTCTCCTAATCATTTTTTCTTATAAATCTCCCAACTAACTAAAAAACATTAGAATGATGTAATTTTAGTTTTTTAAAGGGGTAATATTGGAAAAACCCTATAAACTTTTCTTATTTTCACGATTAAGTCCCTAAATTTTTTTTTCCGCTTTTTTAAATCCCTTAACTATTTTTGTATTATTCAAAATTATATATTGTTGACCGGTAACCGGATGAGTAGGTAAAACACAACCAATAAAACAAAAAGTTTAGGGACTTAATCGTTAAAACATGTAACAATGGTGAGTTTTTTGAATAAGACAAAAATAGTTAAGAAACTTAAACAATTTGAAAAAAAGTTTAGAGACTTAATCACAAAACTAAGAAAAGTTTATGAGGTTTTTTTGATATTAACCCTTTTTTAAACCATTATCTGGTTGTAATAGGATAAGAGTTCTATAGGGTATTTATGTTAAATAAAATAACCAAATAAAAATTGTAAATGACATCTATGTTAAACATTTTATTGGACTTGAAAGATATTGTGCCAATTTGACATAGGTAGCACATAGATATTTTAAGTAATTATTCTGTTTAACATAAATGTACGGCTTTTATCCGTTAACCATCAATTAAATGTTGAAAATTTTAAAATCATATCATTTTAGTGAGTAAAATTTATTCAATATGAATCGTAATGTTGTAAAAAAAATTTATGGTCTTATTGCTAGATAGTTTTAAGGACATATTTCTTATATTCAATCTATTTTAAATAAAATAAAAATATATTAATTCTTAAATTTTAATTGAAATTGAATTATAAATATATTAGAGTAAACACAACTTCATTTTATGATCAAAAATTTGAAATTTGAATTTGCGTCACATTCTTATACAATATAAAATATGCACTTTATCGTGTACATTTTTCGTATAATATTGTTATAAACATAGGTATAGGAATGCCAAACTAGAAATCAATTTGCTTAGATTTTAATGAGATTGTGTTGAACACTTTTCGATAACAAGTATTTAATTGTCTAAATAGGTATCCAAATTTTGTTGACATAATTCACAAGAAAAAAGGCACTAGATTGGTAACTTTATAGGGATAACCGGATAAGAACGCACTCTATTCGCTTATGTCAAAACAAAACCCTTTATACGTTTCACAATGTACACATCTATCTATACTATTAAAAAACTAACTAAATGTCACATGACATGCTTTCATTTATTTTGCCACATGTCGCTCTATCCTTTTGTCACATCATTTACTGATTTTATTTTTGAATTTTAAAGCAAATCAAATGTATGTAAATCTAATATAGATTAATTTAATAACTAACTAAATAAAATTAAGCAAACTTTATTATTCATATAACTATTATATTATCCATATATATAAATTATTAAATTCTAAAATTAACTCATGTAATACATGGTATTAACCTAGTGTGATATAAATTACTAAAAAACTATAAACAAATCACAACATTGGTTGTGCTCCATCATTGTAGTATGAACATCTATAGCTAAACACTAGCGTTAGCAACATATCACGAGAGGTTGTATATTAAAAATAATATTGTTGTATTTATCTTTTTGGTTGAAATGTCGTAACGATACATGACAAATTGTGTTCTCTTTTATTATATATATAGATTGACGAAAGGATTACACAGGTAATAAAAAAAATGTATGTATAATTATTAAAGAAATTCTAAAAAAAAAAACAAAGAAAATGATATAAAAACTAGTATTTAGTTGGACCTTGTTGCTAATCCTTATTAGGAGAAGAAGTGAGAAGCAACAACACGTACACAAAACAAAAAGATCTCGATCGTCCAAATTTAACATCCCGAAATTAAGTTGCGAGTGCCACACAAAATTAGTCGACGTGTACCCAAATTCCAGGGCCTGGCACGCCAAGGCGATTCACGAATAAAATGTAGTAACCAGGAGGAGCGATGTTTCCGTCTGGTGGTGCAACTGCCGTTATCACATTACCCTCGATTCCGGTCAACGCCGGAACTATCAACCTCTGGTTTTGTGAGAATCCATGAGTCGTGAATGGTGGGTACAACATGGTTACCTTAATTTCACCAAGAACCAAAGGTCCGTTCGATTGAAGCGTTGCTGCGATCTTAAATGGTTGTCCATACTTCAACACCTTGTCCGTACCTTGTGCATCGATCACCGGTCTGTCTGTATCAAGCGCAGGGTCCAAGTAAGGCGGCGAGAATTTCTCCACTCTCAATTCCGTTGGGAACTCGGCATCGAACGTGTAGAACTGGTGAGGGTTGCTTCCGGCGACCAAGACACGAGTGTCGGGTAACAAGGCGGTGCAAGAATGATACATCCGGGCAATGGTTGTAGGAGTCAATGGTTTCCATCTGTTACCCATGGGTTTGTAGGGTGAGTATAATAGAGGGGTGAGGTTAGCATTTGCGCAATCCTCCCAACCGGATGTACCTGCTTGGGCTCCGTTATTCATCATAAGATCACCTGTGGGAAGGTGTATCAAGTCACCCATGGTCCTTGGTGATGGCATCTCCTGCTCATCCATCCACGCTGCATCTGCGTTGAAGGGTTGGATTCTATGACAGTCTTTGAGTGCTGGCATAAACTCTTTTTCGGTAACGTGTTTCGCGTCTACGACTTCATATGCGTTTGGTAAGTTACCACCACAGATTACAATCTCTGGGTTGACGCCTTGGTTGTCAGCAGTGAGCTTCAATGGGAGGAGAGCGGCGGAGCCGGAAGGAGGATAGTTACGTGATCCGCCTGCTAACTCAGGATACTCACGAACGACGTTACCTGTTAACGGAGCGAAGCTGATGGCGCGGTTATTGGCAAACAGGAATATGTTGCCGTCAGGAAGGAGGAAGAGGAATGGGTATAAGTTGTTCTCGACGGGTCTTCCTGGTCCCAAAGCAGGAGTTGTTGTTTGCTGAAGGAAAGGGAGATCGAATCTTCTGGGTTGGAACTCGAGTGATGGCGGTACAATCTCGTAGCTGTACGAGTCTCGGCCTCCCAAAACTACTGAGCTTCCGTCACCCAAAACCTGGTTTGATGAGTACCTGTACGTGCAGTACGTGGTTGTTTCATCATGATCGAATAACTAATTAATTTAGAGTAAAAAAAAAATGTTTCCATACCATCTACCATCAGCAAGAACTCCAAGTCGGGTGTCGAAGTCGGCTGCTGGATCATCATTATTAGGCAGCATTCGAACGGCTTTATTACCAGTGAAGGTACCTCCCGTAGCAATCATGGAACCATCGGGCCACAAATTTCCTGACGAGCACCACGCATCACCTTTCAACTGCATGCAAATTGGTAAGCTAGGTACGTACATTTCAATTATGTTTTTGGAATCAAAGAAACAAATAATTAACACTTACGGTTAGCGGCCTGTATGTAGAGGTCTTCCAGTCATAAGCGATAGCATGAGCGAAGCAATCGGGCTGGTTATTTGCATCAGGATTTATCGGGCAATTCCCCTCGGGTTCCAATTTCAAGCCAGAAGGCCCAAGTGAAGTGGTATCAAACCAGACGACCTTATCATTAGGCATCAACTGAAGTTGCATGGCAGCCACACCTGCATTCGGGTTATCGATCACCCACTGGCCCAAGAAGTCGGTCTCAAGCGGTGGCGCTGTGTAATCAGATGCACCAATATCAGGTGGTGCACCATCGTTGAGTCCTAAAATCTGGTTGATACCATCCACTATATCCGGGGCTGCAAGGACCGAACATGCAAGGAATAGAGGAAGAAAGAAAAAGAGGTATGTTTTGAAAGCCGAAGCCATTGGCATTAAGTTACTTCGATCGATGTATCGTTACATCACCCGCGACTCCCCTTTTATACTTTAATCAAACTCAAAACTTGTGGCATCAAATTCCGATTTAAACGCTTTCTAATTATAGTTTCTGGACACCCACTGGCAGTGCCTTACTTTTCGTGGGTCTCATGAATCGGACTTAATTTCCTGCTACATCTCCATGGACCTTCAATTCACCTTTTAATGTCAGTTTCTCCATTTTAACATCAGAGATTAATTTCCATTTTTTTAAGAAATGAATTAACTAAATACTAGTTTGTCACTAGAACCAAGTTTGTCAAAATCGATCATGCTTGAAATCAATTGGTGGGACTGTAGGATCTAACGATTTTACGATTTTAATCACCATCGTAACAACTTTGATTGAAACTTCTTCTCTTTATAAAAATACCGATGTTGATGAAACCCTATAACATAAATTTGAAATTTGGTCAAAATCCAATTGCTTGAGTATTCTTTACTAGTTGTTCATGACACATGAAAGTTATAATTAGAGGGCTTACTTGGTTGTACAAGGTAGTTCGTGCCACAGGTTAATATTGTCTAATCAATGTAAAATTTAATATTTTAAATGTATAACAGATACTCGCAACATGCCAATCAAAATTTGTAAACAATTAAACAACAAAATTAGCTCAATCGGGTAATTAACTAAATCATGTAGCCCATTAAAAGTTTGAAAACAAATCTTTAATTAATTAATAATAACATTATTAACATAGCCCATAAGTATCACATTAAAAGCAAGTACAACTATACAAGTCTTTTTTCTAGTTGATTTCAAATCCAAACATTCTATTTTCTCTTTTTAATCAGATTTCTAAAGTTTATGGGAAATTTTTCTATTTTTTAATGGAATAATGACCGTAATTTCGACCCATTTGCCTCGGTTTAAATATTTTTGTAATCAGCTTAATGACCCTTGGTTCTTCCTTGGCTTTTCCAATTTACTTTTGGCTTGAGAATAACATTCGATCGCTTTGACAGTCCTTATGAGCTGAGTACGTTAATTAGTACATATCTTCATACTTTCTCATTAACTAATTTTGGGATTGCATGCACTCACTACTATGTATATGCGGCTTCTTTCTATCAAAATTATAATATTACGATCGGTTAAGTACCATTTTGACCATTCAACTTTCAGATTTGTCTCATTTAACACACTTTCAAAATTATAAACATAGGTAAACTCCATCCATTAACACACTTTCAAAAAAAAAATAATAATAAATAAAACATAACAATCAAATGATGTTAAGAAACCAGGAATGACAGGTAAGTGGAGGCAAAGGATCCATGTGATTCCATGAGAAACCAATGATACATCGACGTTCAAGTTTGTTTTTCATTATCTATGTCTTTCAACCTATAAATACACAAGTAAACTCTATCCATTAACACCCTTCAAAACAAATAAAAGATTATAAACAAAACAAACAAATGATGATAAACTAAATAGCTAGAATGAGAAACAATGAAATTGAGATAGTGGTGACAATGTTTAATGTGAGATTCTACGATAAACAAATGATGTCATCAGATTTGATGATCGGATTCTTAATAAGAAAACTTACCGATTAAAATTTCTCAGATGTTAAGTTCGAACTCTCTATAAGTAAGAATATTTTTTATATGTTTATTAAAGTGAATAATTAAACAAAAATTTTCAAATTTCTTTAAAGCATGACTATATATACGAGGAAGAAAATTCTTATCCTTCATGTATTAGTTTGTTATATTGAGTATATATGCAAACCCATTGTTGGTTAACAATTACATTACCAAAAAGGCAACACATTTTGATGATGTGTGTGGATATATGGGAAATGGCGTGGCATGAACGCTGGATTAGATGATTAGGTGGACCAATAGAGGGAGCGAGCATAACACAAGGTAATCATATAGATCTGGCAAGTTAGAAGGATCGCAAATAGATTCGTATACATTGAAGCATGACGAAAAATTTTGTTACAAAGAAGGCTAGGTGCCCTTTCCTAATTGGAGGCGACATAACTGAATGAACGGTATAAATAAAGGTTTTCACCTCCTTTACAAGGTACACACAAAAGAAACCATAAATCACTATGCAATTCATTACAATTTTTATGCTGGAAAGCTATTTAATTTCTTACTTAGGCATCGAGTGAGGTCGCAAGCAACCCATGCTTTGTCCTTTAAAGTCTCTTCCTTTTTTGCAGGATAACATCACAACCATTTTGATGTAATCCTAAATTCTCATATCATGGTACAAACATATTTCTCATATCATTGCTTTGAACAAATCTATCACGTGTGTCTAACATCATAAAAAGTGCCACTCTTATTAATTAATTGACGATCAAATTAGTTTAAAAAAAATAACGTTCATTTGATGAAAAATTTTCATATTTTTACAATTTCAGTTTTCAAGAAAATGTTTTTAGATATAGTTTTTCAAAAAACTATTGAGAATTCTGAAAACACGTTCATATAGTAATTGTAGTTTCCAGTTTTGAAATTCATGAAAATCAAAAAACATGTTCACTTGTCATTGTTTTGGAAATGAAATCGATGGCTATAACATCTTTGGAAAACACTTTGTTTTCATTAAAGTGAAAACGACTGAAAATAAGTTAGAAGTGTTTTTAATATTAATACTTAGTTATAAATTTTGGAAATGAAAATTTGATGAAAATAAACTTTTTTTTAAAGAAAAATAAGTAAATGAACATGTTTTCATAAAACTCTTGTTTTCGTAAAAAACGAAACCCAAAAACACCCCAATTTTCTTCAACTAAACGCACAATAAGCTCCCTCTTGCTAGAGTATATATATATTGTGCTAACTAATATAAGAATCTCCACAAAGCACCAAGCTCTTATATTTTTTTTTGTCATTTCTCTTTATGTCCCTTTAATAAAGTGAAACGTAATTAGCTTGAAATTAGCACCACATAACTCATAAATCATGTGGGGGAAAATGGATGTATATATGTGTATGATATTCATAATTTTTGTTGTACGTAAAAAGAAAGGCGGTTGGTTTGAAATTGCAAGTTAAAGATTTAATATGCATGAACACTTTTGAGAAGAATATTGTAGTAATTAATTTTAGAATTGAATTCAAATTTGCTTCTGATATCAAATATTTTCAATAGAAATCTAGAGTGTTAATTATATATACCAACTAATTAATTAAAGGGAAATTATGTACGGTTATCAACTTAACCCCAAAAAAACACAAAATTAGATCAATGATCTTGATTACTTGCATCCAGAACTTCAGAATTCCTGACCAGTTTTTGCTTCATTCTTTTGCTAAATTTATGAGTTAACAGGAGGGAAAAAAATTGCCACATGTTCGCACCCTAGCGAATTTACATTTTAATGAAAGCTAAAGTCTTAGCTCCAAATCCAATTCTTGACTTCCATTTGAATCAGAATTCTGATTGCTTGAGCCCATTGAATCAGTGCTCCTTTTCTTCTTCCTCAGTGAGTCCTTCACATGATCAAATTAATATGTAACTGTTAGTGATGCATATGACAATGTCATAATCAATTGTGTAACGTGTATCATGATCATAACGGTAATTCAGCACATAATTAACATGTATAAGTTAATTAAATAAACACACACACACACATATTTGCTTAAATAAACTTACCTGGTGATCTACTTCTACTTGGAAGAGATGTCTAGTTATCCCTGGTGGTGCATAGTGTTGAGCCTCAAACATGGCATTGCTTGCGTTCCATCTGATTCCAATTTAATTAACTATTAGGTTTATATAGATCATATATGTACACTTAGAAATGTAATTATTGAAATTAAACGTTCGCTTGCAGATCAAGGACAAACTAATTAAATATATGGTACTTTGATGATTATATTCTGTATTTTCAATATCAAATAACTTAACAAGTGTCATGCATTTTGGAAAGTAGAGCAATTACAGATAGATTAAGCTATATACATTTAGAACACCAAGTGGTTATTTGTCTAATATTATTACCAGATCGATCTTAAAAACCTTTATTATGACTTGAAATCTTTTTCAGAGACATCAATTAATGTATTAGTTTGTTAACAATTTCTTAAAAGAATTAGTACAACAACATGTCAACATGTATATACTATTTTAAAATTTTAAGTAAAATCCAAACTATATATGTAAATTAATCGTCAACAAGGTAATAAAGAAAAGCATTAAAGCTCTATACCTTGGGTCACTGGTTGGCTGTGATTGTCCATATATCATGTGTGATCTTTCTAGTTCCCCCATACCCATCTGCAAAACAATTAATGGTAAATTTCTACAATTTTTTAGAAAGAATGCAGGATCAATTATGCATGTGTTGAATTGAAAACTGTTTTTCTGCAAATTAATGGTATATATATGATTTAAAATTTTTTGTGAAAGAGTTAGTGTAGGACAATATGTTTGATTATGGTTTTCCGAAAAACAATGGTAAGTAATTAAATTAGTAGGGTTGTATATATGTAGCAATGGCAAGGGTAAGGATATATATCACAATCGCTAGGGGTAATATTATTATTATCAACTAACAGGAGTTGAAAAGGATGTTTAAGGTTTGTGATGATATGGATGGATGTTTGGAAAACATCAGAATTAGCACACACACCATGATGTTCTGATGTCCTTGTGACGAAGAAGTATTATAAGTTGTCGATGAAGAAGTGTATGAGAAAGAAGATGATGGCGAATAGGCTGTTTGGATCCTCATCATATCCTCCTGCAGCATACATTCGTTTGATCGATAAACATTCAACAACAAATCAGAAGCTACTAGATTTTATAATGTGATCGATCTACATATATATAGTCATCGATTGGTCAACTAGAACAAATATATATCCCAACAGTTGCCCCTCAAAGCTAACAGGTTTTAAACCATGATCGAGCCATGATGGTCTAATCGATCGGGTTGACAGCATGAAACCTAGCTACCATGTTAGCACCACAAAGTTGACTAAAATTTTCAGGTTAATTGATCAAGATAGAATATGAAGATACCTGTGGATGGAGATTAGTGGGATGAAAACCCAATTGGCTATGAAGTCTAATCTTCTCCAACTGAGCGACTCCGAGGCCTCTCTGGGGTTGCTTTGGTTTGTCTGAATTACTCTTTTTTCCTTTTCTAGATGATGATCCTCCTGCAGATCTCTCGTTTCCAGCACCAATATCACCAAAATAACTCATCTTTATGCGTGATTTCGATCGATCTTTGAATATATATCTAATTAGCTAGCTTGCTGCTTCCTTCAATTCCTTGAAAATCAAACTTTGTTATGTTTTCTTGATCGATATGATGTTAATTCTTTCAAAAGAAATGGAGAAGATTGGTCCCCTTTTTAAAGCTGTTCAAAAACCTTAGTAATTACTGCATCGCTGGATATCAGATTGCATTTAGATATACTATAAAATAGTATCCCCTCATGATTTCTTTATATTTAGGTAGATTTTATGCTCTTTTTATTTAAACAACTTCTAGAAATATATTAAATGTTTTATTAAATTAATAATATATATGGTTATGGACTCGTTGAATAGAAAAATAATAGTTGATAGTGATTGTCCATAATAACTCATTTAAAAAATTGGAGATCATTGCAATAAAATATGCAATCATCATATTTTGGAAATATTCCCCACTCTCCTTCTATGGCGCGTTTTCAATATTTTAGGGAAATAAATATCTCATTTTCCTATACATGAATTTATTTATATATCAAATTGATTTGTGATACATATATATATATATATATATATATATATATATATATATATATATATATATATATATATATATATATATATATATTTTATTTATTTAAAGCTAGTAAATTAATGATATAAGCCAATAACCCGTCATGAATGTGTATTTCAAACGATTGTAAAACAATATATAATGCAATCATCATCATTAAGTTATTGCCATTAATGCACAATCACATTGGATATCTGACATTCAATTCATGATATATTATTATTGCTAGATTATATGTCATAAAAGAGAATTTATGGAAATCCATTATAAAAGTAATGGCAAATAATAATGTCAAATTTCATAGACTAAAATATTGATATGGGAAAATAATAAATACCTCATTTCCATATATAAATCAACTTATATAATAAAACTATTGAGAAATGTTGACTTCTTGTTATAATTGGGCATTAAATTTTGTACGATCTACAAGATCTTGCCCGCTATGTGAGATGTATGAAGAATCGAAGGATCATAGTTATAGCTTCTTGTCATATTGTGTATGCATGTCTAATGTACTTGGTCAAGGCCGGGTGCTAATTTGGTGGCTTTGAATTGGTTTCTTTTAATGGAAATAGCATAATGAGAAATTTTTCAACAAAAAGTGTCGTGTGTTCGATTATAATTTTTTTCCCAGATTCCGATTTTCAAGTTTTCTAGAAAAACTCTTACGCCGTGTTTGGTTTGCTTGAATCGGTAGGGATTGAAGGGAAAATAGATTGAATTGTGATTGTAGATATATTCAAATTCCTTGATAAATTTTAATTTATTCGAACATAATTCAACAAACCAAATGTCACTTTAGAGGGGTTTGAATGTTTGATGGAAAATTCTCATGAAAAACAAGAAATTAAAAAAAAACATGTTTAAATCAGTATTTTTCCAATACATTATCCAATTTTCATAATTCTCAATTTTTAATTTTATATTACATTTTGAAAACTATCAATTGAGGTTTATTGATTTTTTATTTTCCAAAATTCACTATAAAGTTCTCAATCGCCAATTACCTTTCCCACGATGACCTCTTTAGGCGACTCGAGTATCAATCGAAAAAACATCAGTCATCACACAATCAAAGTGAGAAACACAAAGACAAATGCAAAACAAGGGTTTTAACTCGAACCAAATGCACAACATATACAAACATATATCTAACCCTTATATCAATTCGATCTAACCTGGTGGAAATCAATCTAACCTAGATTTGATATCGATCGAACATTCGTACACCAAAACCCTAGATTGTTGAAACCCTACATCCAATGCTCGATTGGTGAAATCTACCTAAGCTTCGCTAGTGATATCTTGTCTTGATCGCTTCGTCAAGTGAAGTTGTGTTGGTGTTGTCGAGGTGCAATCGTGAAACCTTCATGAACCCTTTGCTTTGTAAACCTTTCAAATAAAATATGATTTTCAGTATGAGATATGGTCTATGATCTTCAACTTGAAACCCTTCTCGTTTTAAGCTCTAGTATTCGATCTGAGGTCTCGTACCGATGGAGATAGTGAGATCTTGATCCCTTAGATATATAGTACGTGTGGTGACCTATAGTGGGTCACAAGTGTAGAGAGAGACTATAGAGAAAGGAGAGCGTATTGAATGAAGATGCGGAAAACATATTAAGGGTTTCTGATCATGGTTTCTCTTTTTGAATGTGTTTTCTAGAAAACAAATATGTTTCAGATTTGTTGAAATCCCAATGCTGAAAATTTTCTACACCTAAACAACTCAGGTTTTCATTTTTGTAGAATACAACTGAAAATCTGAAAAAACAGATACATTTATGGAAATTTTAGAAAGTATACAATATAATTTCAATGTAGTTATTTTTTGGAAAACAAGATTTTCTGTTTTCCTCAAACTTTCGGAAAAACATGATTTCAATGTGTTTTTTGTTTAAAAAATCATATTTTTTGAAAAAATAATAAATATCTTTAAAAATTGCAACATTTATTTTTGTTTAAAAATGCTACATCTTATTTAAACAAATATTTATTTAGGTACAATTAAACGGTATTTAATTAGGTACGTACGTGTTCTCCTTGTAATTTGATAATTGAATCATATATAGTTGACATTTTAATGGTAATTAACTTCAATATATATAGACCGGTGAATCCATTATTGGTGTTAAATGATTATATATGTGTGTGTTGTAAGTTTTCTTTTTTTCTTTTCTTTGATGTATATAATTCATTGATTTTGCTATATATAGCTCACGAATTTCAGTTCGTTAGCTAGCTAGTATGACTAGCTAGTGAGTAGTGAGGTCTCTTGTAATCAGTTTTGGTGATTGTATTATATATTTTTACTACTGCGCAGTGCTTCCTAGTATATTTATATACTGGTTTATAAACTCACGTATTACGTGTATAAATTTTATATTTATAGCGATAATAGCAGTTATTTATACCGATAATAGCAACAACGTTTTATCTTTTATCGAAACACCTTTTATATTTATACCGATGATGTTTATCATTAATTATCAATAAATCTCTCTCTCTCTCTCTCTCTCTCTCTCTCTCTCTATATATATATATATATATATATATATATATATATATATATATATATATATATGAGGTTCAATGGAAAACACAATGCACCTGAAAAATTGTGAAAACCGCACTGCACCACCACAAATGCATCAAATTCCTCGTGTGATGCATCAAAATTCTGGGTGATTCATCAAATTTTTCACGCGATGCATCAAAATCCCGCGTGATGTATCACCTTATTTACGATCATGCCACCGCGTTTTTTATGAAATGCACCAAATCGGACGGTATGTGTAGGTTTCCACAGTTTTCAGGTGCATAGTGGTTTTCCATTGAACCCACCCCTATATATATATATATATATATATATATATATATATATATATATATATATATATATATATATATATATATATATATATATATATATATATATATATATATATATATATATATATATATATGTATATGTGTGTGTGTGTGTGTGTGTGTTAAAGTAAGTATCACTTCTAATGGAGCGCACCAGAGATATACCACTCTTAAAAGTATTTTTTTTGAAATTTTTTTTCATAAACATATTATAATTAACATTACATAGATGATATATGAAATTCACGCACATTCACACATCGTAAGTGCATGAAATCATGCATCATATAAATGCAAGTTCACATATATGCAGAAATGTGTAAGTGTACGTTCACATCAATTTTTAAGAGTTAGGAGATGTGAATGTATGTGAAATTTACATATGATCTTTATAATGTTAATTAAAATATATTTATGAAAAAAATTTTCAAAAAAGTTTTTTTAAAGGCGGTACCTTCTGTTGCGCTGCATAATTGAGTGGACTCTCTCGAACCATATATGTGTGTGTGTGCGCGCGCGCGTGTGCATTTACACATGCATGCATACTACATGTATATTATATCTTCCTAAGCTTACATTTGGTAATTAATAATCATATTAACACAACAAATCATTAGATATAACTAACGAGATTCAAAATTTATAAATTGTTATTATGTCAAATTCACATAAATTGTGTAACATACATACGCTTGGTTGATCGATGTATCCAATTAATGATCAGTAATGTGTCCATGAACCAAGTAACTATATTATATTTCATGCATGTTTTTTTTTAACTTATTTAGTAATTTTCACATGTATCTATCTTTTCCATAAATTAAGTATGTATGCGTTACTGATCGACTTATTATGTAAAGGTAATGGGTATCATTCTTGATATTCTTTACAATGTTTAACATATATTAATTTTTTAGTTTAGCCATATTTTATGTCTAGTTTTAAGTTCCTCAGAATTATTTGAAACGACAATTTTTTTGTTGTTTTTTGATTGTTTAGTTGTAGTTTGCTATTTGCGTTGATATCTCTCTTTCATGTATTATTAATGAGATATCGATGCTTAATATTTGATGTTTTAAAATGAGAAAAACCAGTTATGTATTGTCACACATGGGAAGGGAGAATAAATCTAAGTGAGTTTATAAGGATGGATCATTACAAGCATCGCAAGTGTGTATATTAATTTTACTCCATGGGCTCGCTAAGAAATATATCAGCAAGTCGTGAAGGTTGCTTGCTTAACTTTTAGCAAATAAGCTTGAGTCGCAGAAAATGTTCAGTGAGTGCTGAGAAAAAGCGTTGGACAGAACAATGAGTCATGAAGGTCGTTGGAACTGCTGAATCATGTATCAGCAACCATTTGGCACTCACTAAAGTGTCCAAGTCCCTGGGTTTTTTCTCATCATGTTGCTAGCAGTAAGTTATGTTTGTTGGTTTCCTCCAGTTAATTTAAATAAAGATTTTAATAATATCTTATTTATTAAACCTTTGTTATAATTGAAGTTACGAATTGTTTCGTTTTCCTTTTTCTTCTACAAGTCAATAGAAAGAGTTAACGCCAGAGAAACTTACGACATTTTGCGAAATAGTATACACTCATTAATAAAACCTTGATTTACTGATTTTTAGTTCATTAGTGGTTTTCTATGCAACGAAAAATGTTTTGGGATTTTAATCACAAAATACTGACAAGTTGATGGATTTTTACGCAATTATCCCTTAAATATATATAAATTTTTAATCGATCCTGTATCGGGGTACCAAATTTTTTTAAAGCTATTAATATTAATACAAAATACCGTGATAGACTTTTAATTTGTCTCGACTCTACATTTGAATATTCTTCATTCTATGCTTTCGGACTCTTTATTTTTAAAATTTTAACTTTTAAACCACAAATTAAATGCGATTTCATTGAAATAACGTAAATATTTTAACTTAGTAATATTTGGATCAATAATTTGCTTTTGCTGGCGAAACATACGTACATGGTTTGATACAAATTTAAAAAGATATTAAAAAACTATAAAATAAGAGTAAAATAAGAAAAGAAAAGATAGTATTATAATAATTATAAAGGTAACGTGAAATCTTTTAGATTAAGAAAGATAATATAATATTTAAATTTTACAAAAAAAAAATTAATGACCAATTAAAAAGGTAAATTTTAAATTCAATGTTTCATTTTTTTAGTAAAATAATATTTGATTATCTTTCTTGACTTAAAATTTGAATTTTGTCTTTTCTAAGCTAAAATAGAATTTTACATTGCATTTTTTGGTAATTTTTTCTAAAATCTATCTATACTATTAAAAGAGTAACTATACTCAACTCTCTTGAAGCCACATGTCATCACCATTAATCGACACGTGGCATTTATAGTTTTAAAAAATAATATATAAATTTAACCTATATCTATCCAAATCTAATATAATCTACTTTTAAATTCAAATCAAATCAAATCCAACAAAATCTAATACTCTAATAACTTATTACTTATAATATAATATAATGAAAGTTTAAAATATTTTAAAAAATAATTACTATTCATGTGTGTGTAGAATTATACAAAATTAATAGGTCATAATAAATAATAATATCATTATTATATATATTTGTTTAAAAATAATATTTATATTTTTACCGTTTAGTTTATTATATTTTATTATATATATTAAAAATATTCGCGTAATACGCGGGTAATAAACTAGTAAATCAATAAAATAAAACACATTGTTATTATAATTATGATAATTATAAAATTTAAATTTTTATTGTTATTGTTATCATCTTAAGATTTTATATATTTTAAATAGTATTGTAGTTACTAAACATCATACGCAGTAATTTTTTAAATATATATATAATGTTTTAGTGATAAAATTAAAATATTGATGTATGTGTTGAATTAATATTAAATATTAGTTTTAAATATGAAGGCCGTGAGTTGCCATGCACCAAAAATCGAATTGAGCTGTTCCACGCATGATTTGTGGGACCATATTTTATGAGTTGGTTTGCATTGTAAAGTAATTAAAGAATCCCTTCCCAATCCCATTTCTTTAATTTATTACACATGTGATCTCATTCTCTCTCACCCGTTCCAATTAATCTCACATTTTATTTTATTTTATTTATTCTCTTTTTCTTTTTCCAAATTTTTGGTTTTTATTTTCAATCTTCTATTCTGATATTATTATCTAATATCATTAAATACCTACCAGATACTATTAATCAGGTGTTTTAAAACCGTAAACCATTTTATGTATGTAATTCAATCTTGGGAATTTAATTACTTGATTAAATTAATAAATATTTTTAGAAATAAATGACGTTCACACTTCACAATCTCATAAGCATTATGCATATATTCTCCATAGCAATTCCATGACGTGTAATTAATATATGTGATTTCGTTTGAAAATATTTATTTATTTTTTTGAACGGCAAACTAACCTACTCCTACACCTAAACTACTTCTTTAGCTCAAGTGGGGACGTGTAATTAATATATATGATTTCGTTTGAAAATATTTACTAAAAAGTAACTTTTAAATGATTATAACTTATTTGTCATTTATATCAACAATCTTAATTCAAATATGATCTTTTTATATGGGACGAATCCAACAAAAAAAAAATCTCTTGATACCACAATATCAATAACAGAACATGTCATTCGACATCATGCATGAGAAGAAAACAAATGATAAATTATTTAGTCTTTTATTAGTAGTTATCATTATATACTCATCAACTGGGTAGATAATTTAGTATATTCAAGTAATTTATAATATTTTTGAGAATCAATGACAAATCATGAAAACCATAAATGACTTTATGAATATCAATGGTCTAATGCATATTAATCTATCTATCTAATAAACGGGTAAATAGATGTCATACAACCTTTTTTAACTAGACTGTCACTTGGCAATGCCTCATGTGTACTTTTAAGTATATTAATAAGAATAACTAAAGACATAAAAGTCATGCATGGAATTCTCGGACTTAATACGTTGATAGACCCTAAAATTGTTATGTTTGAATAACACATAGTTAAATCGGGCGTTCAAGAATGTTATCTTAAAATTATTCGAATTCTTACCATGGCATATTTCTTTGTTTATATATTGATATTCAAATGTGAAATAAAATTATGAAACCCTATAATATCGATTAAGATTAAATTCATAATGATGTTACTAATATATTGTCAAAACGGTGTAAATAGCTGAAGCAAAAACGATATTAATTGCTCTGATGTGACCCTTCGCCCATCTGGATACCGTTTGATACTGATGTAGCATAATTTAGATTAGTAATACATAACAGGATTTTATTATGCATCGACAAAATGATAATATATGATTTATAATAGCATTGATTATAAATTAAATTTATGATCATGATGAAATTAACTTTAACTTAAAAGTATAATTGAAATGCAATTTTAACAATTTTAATATGTTCATTTTTAAAACTTCATCTTTTCTCTATAGTCTATAATTATGCAATATTGACCCAAATCAACTATTAGTTAGATTTGAATTCAAATCAAGTAATTTAAATCTACTATTGAGTAATTATGCAATATTGATCTAAATCAACTATGATTAAATTTGAATTCAAATCAAATAATCTAAATCTACTATGGAGTAATTATGCAATATTGATCTAAATCAACTATAATAAGATTTGAATTCAAATCAAATAATTCTAAATATACTATGATTAGATTTAAATTCAATTAAATAAAAACTAAATAGTTTAAAAAATAGTAATTATAATATAAAAAAAATTTATAATTATGATAAAAATAAAATATTATATATACATGTAACTTTAAAAATGTATAAAAACAATAGCTTATGTTAAGCAAATATTTTTTTGACGTCTTTTTAAAAAATTAGAATCCGTACGTTTTAAGTTTTAGTTTATATAGATTTTATACAACAATTATATATTAAATATATATCTGCATAATAGATGAGTATGTAAACTGGTATGTAATACAATAATTACAAAATAAATTCTGATAATAAGTATCGTCGGCTGATCAAAGATGATGATGAATACCGACGAAAGAATATCTTTATTGTTCTCTGCAATAATAGATTATAATTAAGATGAAAATTAACAAACCGATAACTATACATTTAGCTCATTTGCTTCGCGCTCCCTAGGCACATACATCCAAAAATATATGAAATAATAATAAGAGTAAATTACATAAATGGTCCCTGTGGTTTGCTCAAAATTATGGAAATGGTTCCTAGTCTATAAAAATTGCATAAATGGTCCCTCAAAACACTATTTACTTACAAAAATGGTCCTTCCATCTCTTGAATTTTTCTAAATGACGATTTTGCCCTTATTCTCAAAATCAATTTTGGTCCCTATAGTATCCAATTAGTTTTGGTTTTAGTCATTTTTATAATTTTTTGTTTTTGTTTTGAATTTTAAATGCTAATTTAATAAAATGTGATTTAGTTATTTTATTTAATTAATTAATTTTAATTCTATTTTATATATTCAATGTATTTATTTTCATTTCATTTGTTAACATATTTATACGTTTTTATACTTTTATACGTTATCAACTAACTATTTTATTACGTTAACATATTTTGATTTGATTATAGTGTTAGAAAAAAATATATAAATCTAGGGATTTATTTGTTTTGATTAAAAATTTCGTTACGTTAATACATTTCAATTTAAATTTAGTCTTTTTTCGTTTTGATTTACATATTTTGCTACATTAATCCGTTTTAATTAAACTTAGTATTTTGTTTGTTTTATTCTATTTATTTTGTTGTATTAATACATTTTGATTTAATTATAATTTTTAATAAAACTATGCCGACTTGACATTTTATTCGTTTTGATTTAAATATATTTTAGTGTTAATACATTTCAATTAAATATAACTTCTAAAGCTAATATATAAACTTAGCGTTTTATTTGTTTTTTACTTAAATATTTTGTCACGTTAATATCTATCGATTTAATTGTAACTTTTAGCGTTTTGGTTTGTATATTTTGTTTATATGTTTTTAAACGCACATATATTTATACGTATATATGTTTTGAATAAAATGTATATATATTTCATTACATACGTTTCGAAACTTATATAATGAAATATACAAACCAAAACGTATAGAAAGAAATATACAAACCAAAATGTTAAAAATTATAATTAAATAGATAGGTATTAACGTGACTATTTACGCAAAAACAAATAAAATTCTAAGTTTATATATTTTTTTAAATATTATAATTAAATTTTAACATATTAAAATAAAAAACTATTTGAATTAAAACAAATCAAATGTCAAGTTGACATAGTTTTGTTAAAAGATACAATTAACTTAGAACGTATTAATGTAACAAAGTATTTACAATAAAATAAATAAAATACTAAGTTTAATTGAAACAGATCAATGTAGCAAAATATGTAAATCCAAACGAAAAAAAGACAAATTTTTAATTCGAAAAGTATTAATGTTACAAAATATCTTAATCAAAACAAATGTAATCCTAGATTTATATATTTTTGGTTAAATTATAATTAAATCAAAATATGTTAACACAACGACATTGTTAGTTGCTAACGTATAAAAATATAAAAATATAACCATGTTAAAAAAATGAGATATAAAATAAATAAATTGAATATATACAAGAAAATTAAAATAAACTAATTAAATAAATAATTAAAACAAATTTATTAAATTAACATTTAAAATTCAAAAACAAAAACAAAAAATAATGTAAATGATTAAAACAATAATTAATTAAAAACTATATGGATTGAATTTGAGAATAAGGGTAAAATTGTCATTTAGAAAAATTCAATAGATGGAGGGACCAATTCTGCAAATAAATAGTGTTTTCAGGGACCATTTATGTAATTTTTAAAGACCATGGACCATTTTCATAATTTTGAGTAAGCCACAGGGACCATTTTTGTAATTTACTCTAATAATAATAATAATAATAATAATAATAATAATAATAATAATAATAATAATAATAATAATAATAATAATAATAATAATAATAATAATAATAATAATAATAATAATAATATCATCGAATTCTTAAAGTCAAATGTTTTACAGTTATGTATTATTAGAAAACTTATTCGGGTCAAGCCACCCATGACAAAATAAAATATTGTCATTTAAGTAAATTCAATTGGTAAGATGGACCAATTTATGACCCTGGAATCTAGATATATAACAATTTAAGTAGTTTGGCCATTTGTCAATTAATATATATATTATTCTCTTTTTTGTGAAAAAGATAGTACTTGATTGATCACTTACATAAAAAGGTATCTACGAATCAAATAATAATAATAATAATAATAATAATAATAATAATAATATAATAATAATAATAATAATAATAATAATAATAATAATAAATTTTAACAATTCTTCATATATAATAAAGAAAAGCAAGTTGATTATGAACTCAATTACATCAGGATGTTTGCCATATAACCAACATTTCAAATATATAATAATATTTGTACATACACTTATAGTAAACATATATATATTTATCAGCGTGCCTATAAGATTCCAACGTACCCTAATGTTAATGATCATTCACATATATTTTTTAATAGACATGTATAAGACAACATTATAGGACTTTTTTTCAAAAGAAGCAACATCGTAAATCTTGTGAATGGTAAAAAATGATCATGTAAATGGTGTGAATGATCATTCACTTGGATGACCATTCACATAAATATGCATTGAACATTCATATAATTTTTTTTAATGACACCAAAAATGTGAATGTATGTGAAATTCATATGTAATACGTATAACATTAATTTAAACATGGTTATGAGAAAAAAAAAATTAAAAAGTTTTTTAATATGGGTATCTTCAGTACACTTGATTTCAATAATTACTTTTTGAACCTGAGTATATATATATATATATATATATATATATATATATATATATATATATATATATATATATATATATATATATATATATATATATATATATATATAACAATAAATTGAAGTATGTGAAATTGATAAGCATCCAAATTTTAAGCGCATGAAAAAAGTTTATAAAAGCAAGTTACTTCACAACGTCACTAAAATTATAATTAAACTGACCAACATGAAGTTAGGCCCGTGGACGAGTTACTCAACCATATGGAATCTTTTTAGTTATAAGATCGAGTCTCAAATTATATACTAATTATTTTATGATTAGTTTAATAGGTCAATTATTAAAATAACAATAACTTTTTTTGTTTTTTAATCATTTATAACAACGTTATTACTTTTCACTATTAATAGCATTAGTTTTTATATTTTTTTATATCATTTATAACAAAATGTTAAATATTTATGACTATAAATGACAAAAAAAACATAACATTAATGCTATTAATGATAAAAAATATAAACATAAATGTTATTAATGGTAAAAAAAAATTAGAGCTATTAATGATAAAAGATAAAAATATGGTTATAAATTATAAAAGAACAAAAAGTTGTTGTCACTTTTAGTATTTTATGTAACATCCCATTTTTGAGATAATTGCGTGGAATTATTTTAGTGGATGATTAAATAATTATATTTGTGTTGGACCAATGAGATCCCGAGTAGTGGATTGATACGTGTCGGGTTATGAGTTACGTGTTATCGGGTGATTAATTTGGTGGATTTAATTTATTGGCTCATTATTTTAACAATTATTGCGTGTTCCAATTAAATTTCATTTCGTGGATTTAACGTGTCAAAATTGAGTGATACGTGTCTCCGAGCTAATAATTAGCGGATTAATTATCTCCTTGAGATCGTGGAATTAATTGGGTCCTAATGATATAAATTGTGAAAAAGTGATATCGGGTTCGGGTTAATGGGTTTGGAACCGGTTGAGATAGGGACGTACATATAGACGCTTATCTCTTTTCCTCCTTATCCTTTTGAGAACTCCAAAAGGTGTGTGTGTGTGTGTGTGAATTGAGAGAAACTCCAGCAAGAATTCAGCTCTGGACATCAATTTAATTGAGGAATTGTGAGAATTGCTTAGCTATCTTCATCTTCTTTGTGTTCTTGAGCTTCCAAAGGTAAGAGGCCCTAATTTGATAGCTAAATCTTGAAGTATACATGTGATATGTTGAGGATTTTGGTCTCTGTGATTTATGAGTTGTTATATATGAGTTTTGTGCATATTTTCCTTGCTGAAATTGAGTATGGAGGGTAAAAACCCTCTGGTTCGGCTATGGAGTTCGATGGGCAGGGATGTTGCTGTCTGGCAAAAGCGCGGCGCGTAAATCAGTCTGCTAGAGAATTTTGGTTTAGTTTTATAAAAGAGTTGTGGGTCGTTAATTGGTCGGATTCCTTCGGGATATTATTGAATTGAATTATTTGGGATTTTGGGTCTCAATAGGAGTTTCGAAAAAGGGTTTCGGGGATCGATTGTCCGTTCGGGGATATGTTTCGGGATTAGTTTAATTGCGATAATTATGTTGGATTGAGTTATGTTTGATTAAATTGCGTGGCTATCGAGCTCGTGTTAATATGTGAGACCCGTGATGTGTACAGGTTCTAACCGATCGCGTGCCGAGCCGCATTGAGAGTTCCTAGTTTTCAAGTCGGAATCGGCTAATCGGTGAGTACCCGAGTTCTTTTCTAAACCCCGGGATCGTTTTTGCGAGTCATAGCTGTGTAGCTGTTAGTGTATGTGTATATTGTGCAATGTGTGTGAGACAGGGACGCGGGAGCCAGGTATGATTCTATCTACCACATACGTGCTATGCGTATTTGAGTTGCAGGTGTCCGCGAGATGTGATCGCGCAGGCTGACTGTCCCTAACCAGTCATGAGATATGAGACTGTATATACAGTAGTGATATTGCCAGGTCGCTCCTGTGCCTATTGTGAGCTAACCGCTGCTGTGTGCGGCCTGTTAGCTGGGGAACGGCGTCCCCTTTTGAGCAGAGATATGTGTTGTGCATCGAGTTGCACTTGTGTGTTGAGATATTATTGTGTTGTGCATCGAGTTGCACCTATGTGTTGACATATTACTGTGTTGTGCATGTTATATGTGTTATCGTGCAGAGTCTAACCCTCGAGTACTCACGAGCTTCCGAGCTTACGTATTCGAGTCTACCATGTTCAGGGTATCAGGAAAGAGATTGGTAGCCGGGTTTGCTGAACAGGGAATTGTGGATAATCGAGGACGGTGTATCTGCCTTGCTAGGGATTATGCTAGTGTTGGCTGTGTTAGCATCTTTTGGGGATGTTGTTATCTAGTGGATTATATATTAATGACAATTATGTGAAAGTTTAAATTGTCAGTGATTTCGAGTTATCCTATGACATGTGTTTAATGGAGTATTGAGATGTTACCACTTGTATTGTATTGACGTGGTATTTCTGAGCTCGGGGAGGGTGTTACAGCATGGTATCAGAGCTTGTGGTTTCAGTATTGAGTATCAGTGGATGCTTGAGCTTAGACCGTGTTCAGATCCTTGGGGAGTATTCTGGTGTCAAATATTAGAGGATTTAATTAACCTAGCTTAGTGTATAACGCTGGGTGATTTATCAGTGATTCTCAATTGTTTCGGTTTGTGCAGATTATTATGGCAGATCAGGGTGAGGGATCCGGTACGGGTAAGCCAGTGGGCGACGAGTATATCCGCAAATCAGAGCTGTTTGAGGTCTTGACAGAGTTTTACAGACAACAGCGTGAGCAGGGTCGGGGCTTGGGTTCGAGTCCGGGGCCGGCTGTTCAGCCAACGGTGACAGAGTCTGAGACTGGTGCTTCATCTTCTACGTGGAGGGGTGGGTCCTTTAAGGATTTTATGACGGGAGATCCACCCCAGTTCAGAGGTGAGGGCGAGCCAGGGATGGCTATGGCATGGGAGCGAGAAGTAGAGGCAGCCTTCAGAGTTGCGCATGTGGAGCCGAGAGATATGGTCGGTTATGCGACCTATCTGTTGAGGGGAGGGGCGTCTCAGTGGTGGCAGTCTATAGAGTCAGTGATGACATCTTCTGCGGCATCTGCGATGACGTGGGATCAGTTCAGGGTTGTGTACGAACTGCAGTACATCCCAAGAGATGAGAGACGAGAGATGGAGCGTCGATTCTTGCAATTGCGGCAGGGAGAGATGACGGTGCAGCAGTACGTGGACCGGTTCAACGAGCACTCCCAGTTTGCGACTCACCACATCACCACCGAGCAGCGAAAGGTCGATACGTTCATTGATGGATTGCGAGCAGATATCAGGGAGTTCGTTGGGATGCACGAGACTCCTACCTTCGCCAGAGCGTTAGAGATGGCCCGCATCAGAGGGCGGGAGATAGCCAAGCAGAGCGAGGATCCATCTTTTCAGCATCGGCGTGCAAGGACTCCTGAGCGGTCCTCGAGAGATCGGAGGTATTCCAGAGACGATTCCAGGGAGCGACGTTCGGGTCAGAGTTCGAGAGATAGACGAGACAGAGATAGAGACAGAGACAGGGACAGGAAGCAGAGATCAGGTGGACCGGGGTGGAGCCAGCGACCAGATAATCAGATTCAGAGGCAAAGGCAGAGTTCGCGATACATGGGGCAGAACCAGAGCAGCGTAGAGCAGAGACCTCGAGATGGGGGCGATAGAGGAGACAGTTCGGTTGGAGATCGGGGGTGCCCGAGATGCCACCATCGCCATAATGGGTCGTGTGTGCTCAGGTGTTATCGATGCGGTCAGCGGGGGCATGCTGCCGCCACGTGTACAGTCCCAGAGCCGTTATGCTTCCGTTGTGGGAGTCCGGGACACAGAGTGCGAGACTGTCTAGAGTCGGGACCAGCTGTGCAGGGTGCGAGTTCTAGTGGGGCCAGAGCAGAGCCGTCGTCATGATTCTAGGGCGCGGGGTCGGGTCTTTCAGGCGACTGCAGAGGAAGCTCGAAATGCTGCTGATATGATTTCGGGTATGTCTTTCTGAGCTTGGTTTGAGTATGTGTCAGTTGTGGGGCGGGTTGCTGGGCTGTGTCAGTGATAAGCGTATGTGTTCTGTGCGTGTGAATGTTTTGTTGCATCTGTGATAATGTGATTCAGTGACAGAGTTGTGGGATAACTGTGAATGGGTTATGTGGGCTTGTCGTGTTTGGGGTGTGTTTATGGTGTTAATGTGTTGAATTGGGGAACATTGTGATGAGGGCTTCCGAGTTCGAAATTATGCTATGTTAGTGGACTGATCTTGTGGAGTTATGTGAGTTATATGAGTAGTTATTGTGAATGTGTTTGTGATGTGCTAGTGGAATGATCCTATTGATAGTGGATTATCATGTGATAGTGGATTATCCTATCGATAGTGGATTAAAGTTCTTGTGTGTGTGTCCATATCTATGATATTGCGTTTTATGAGATGCGTTTATCTGTTGTGGTGAAAAGAGTTGAGAGTTCTGTTGTGATAGTGGATTAATCTATTGAGAGTGGATTTAATCCCTTTATGAGTTTAATCATGTGTATAAGCTTGCGTTAGTGATTCGATGGAAATATCGTTATGTGTTGTGTTAGTGGATGATCTGTATAGAGCTATGCGAATATGTGATGAGACAGAGCAAAGGCCGATGGATTGAGATCATATGTGGATTGAGTGGCTTATGAGGTAACGCCACGAGAAGACTCTGTGAATAGAGGATACATCAGTTACAGGTATGGGAATTAAAGGATTTAACTGAGCTATTAGCGGATTGTTTAACTGAGTTAGAGATGTGAGAGGATTGTCATGCTTAAGAGTCAAAATGAAGAGGTGTACTAGTAATGATTGTGACATTGAGAATTCAAATGCGAATTTGACAGAGTTGTTGAGAAATTATATCGAGATTATGAGTCAACATTTTCGGGAAGTTAACATGAGAGGTGTGTATTTGCGAATGAGTTGCGATAGATTCCGGGGACGGAATCTTTTTAAGAGGGGAGGATTTGTAACATCCCATTTTTGAGATAATTGCGTGGAATTATTTTAGTGGATGATTAAATAATTATATTTGTGTTGGACCAATGAGATCCCGAGTAGTGGATTGATACGTGTCGGGTTATGAGTTACGTGTTATCGGGTGATTAATTTGGTGGATTTAATTTATTGGCTCATTATTTTAACAATTATTGCGTGTTCCAATTAAATTTCATTTCGTGGATTTAACGTGTCAAAATTGAGTGATACGTGTCTCCGAGCTAATAATTAGCGGATTAATTATCTCCTTGAGATCGTGGAATTAATTGGGTCCTAATGATATAAATTGTGAAAAAGTGATATCGGGTTCGGGTTAATGGGTTTGGAACCGGTTGAGATAGGGACGTACATATAGACGCTTATCTCTTTTCCTCCTTATCCTTTTGAGAACTCCTAAAGGTGTGTGTGTGTGTGAATTGAGAGAAACTCCAGCAAGAATTCAGCTCTGGACATCAATTTAATTGAGGAATTGTGAGAATTGCTTAGCTATCTTCATCTTCTTTGTGTTCTTGAGCTTCCAAAGGTAAGAGGCCCTAATTTGATAGCTAAATCTTGAAGTATACATGTGATATGTTGAGGATTTTGGTCTCTGTGATTTATGAGTTGTTATATATGAGTTTTGTGCATATTTTCCTTGCTGAAATTGAGTATGGAGGGTAAAAACCCTCTGGTTCGGCTATGGAGTTCGATGGGCAGGGATGTTGCTGTCTGGCAAAAGCGCGGCGCGCAAATGAGAAAAGCGCGGCGCGTAAATCAGTCTGCTAGAGAATTTTGGTTTAGTTTTATAAAAGAGTTGTGGGTCGTTAATTGGTCGGATTCCTTCGGGATATTATTGAATTGAATTATTTGGGATTTTGGGTCTCAATAGGAGTTCCGAAAAAGGGTTTCGGGGATCGATTGTCCGTTCGGGGATATGTTTCGGGATTAGTTTAATTGCGATAATTATGTTGGATTGAGTTATGTTTGATTAAATTGCGTGGCTATCGAGCTCGTGTTAATATGTGAGACCCGTGATGTGTACAGGTTCTAACCGATCGCGTGCCGAGCCGCATTGAGAGTTCCTAGTTTTCAAGTCGGAATCGGCTAATCGGTGAGTACCCGAGTTCTTTTCTAAACCCCGGGATCGTTTTTGCGAGTCATAGCTGTGTAGCTGTTAGTGTATGTGTATATTGTGCAATGTGTGTGAGACAGGGACGCGGGAGCCAGGTATGATTCTATCTACCACATACGTGCTATGCGTATTTGAGTTGCAGGTGTCCGCGAGATGTGATCGCGCAGGCTGACTGTCCCTAACCAGTCATGAGATATGAGACTGTATATACAGTAGTGATATTGCCAGGTCGCTCCTGTGCCTATTGTGAGCTAACCGCTGCTGTGTGCGGCCTGTTAGCTGGGGAACGGCGTCCCCTTTTGAGCAGAGATATGTGTTGTGCATCGAGTTGCACTTGTGTGTTGAGATATTATTGTGTTGTGCATCGAGTTGCACCTATGTGTTGACATATTACTGTGTTGTGCATGTTATATGTGTTATCGTGCAGAGTCTAACCCTCGAGTACTCACGAGCTTCCGAGCTTACGTATTCGAGTCTACCATGTTCAGGGTATCAGGAAAGAGATTGGTAGCCGGGTTTGCTGAACAGGGAATTGTGGATAATCGAGGACGGTGTATCTGCCTTGCTAGGGATTATGCTAGTGTTGGCTGTGTTAGCATCTTTTGGGGATGTTGTAATCTAGTGGATTATATGTTAATGACAATTATGTGAAAGTTTAAATTGTCAGTGATTTCGAATTATCCTATGACATGTGTTTAATGGAGTATTGAGATGTTACCACTTGTATTGTATTGACGTGGTATTTCTGAGCTCGGGGAGGGTGTTACATTTTACCCTTAGTCTAATCAACCAATTTATTTCTCAAAGATTATATTGCATTTTACATATATATTTAATTAAACATTCTTTTTTATAATTGTTTTAATGGTTTTAGATATCTATGATATTTTCTAGTCTTTCCAATTATTACACAAAGTCATCGGCATGAAATTGTTATCACATATTCACATAAGTTTATTCAAAATTGCATCAATTTGCAAACGATTAAACAGTTTAAATTTCTTAGGTTAGAAACTAATAAAAATAAATAAATTAGATAACATACAAACAAAATCATTGATTTGATTTTATTATTTTAATCAACAATATAAAGATATCGAATCATCGATCATTGTTTTTTTAAAAAAATTATGGTCCTTATATATGTAATTCAAAATATTTAAACAACTGATTCAATTTAATTATTACAACGCTATCATCTTATTATTGATCTAAAAGTTTTGAAGTAATAATTTAAAATACATCACCGTTACTAAAAACAATTAAAAAATAGTTTTTTTTATCAAGCTTAAATTATTTCTTCTATATCATATTTTAAGCCAAAATATACATAAAAACATATTCAATCATTCAAATTTAATTTTAAGCTTTTCTTTAAATTCTGAGCATGCATATTAAATTAATTAAATGATTAATTAACGTCAAAATATTTTAAAAAATAGTAGTGTTACATATAGACCCATAATACAAGTAGATTGCTACTTGATACTTAACTAGACTATCAATTACCGTAGTTTTCATTTAACACGTGTTATTTATAATTTATTTTAACTAACTAATATTAATTTGTAGTTACTGTGTTTTAAAGATTTCGTTACTAAATTTGGGTTAATAAAAAAAATTCAATGGACGATATACTACAATTGTAAAATGAAAATTGTGATTTATAAGGTTTAATATTAATTATTAATAAAGCCAAGGATTTATTACATCTCAATTATGTATTATTATTAATTATAAATAAAGTTAGGGATTTTACTATGCCTTCCCCATTCATTATTTGGAGGTTTTCTAAATCTATCTATACTATTAAAAGAGTAATTATACTCATTTCTGGTGAAACCACTTGTCGTCACCATGAATCGACACGTGCCAGTTATAGATTTTAAAAAGAATAAAGAAATTTAATTAAAATCTATCTAAATCTAATATAATCCACTTTTTAAATTTAAATCAAATCAAATCAAACAAAATCTAATACCCTACTAACTTATTATTAAATCTATCCAAATCTAATATAATCCACTTTTAAATTCAAATCAAATCAAATCAAACAAAATCTAATAATCTACTGACTTATTAATTATAAGATAATATAATAAAAGTTTAAAAAAATATATAAGAAAATAATTACTCTTCATATATGTTTAGAAATTACAAAATTAATAGGTCATAATAAATAATAATATCACCTTATATACTTTTGTTTAAAAAATAATATTTATATCTTCATCTTTTTATTTATTATATTTTATATATATTAAAAATATCCGCGTAATATGCGGGTAATAAACTAGTTATTTTAATAATGTTTTTCATTCTATAATCTATAACTTTTAAAATAAATATTGATTTACATCTTTTTCACAATATACATAGTTTGTGTCGTTTATTATCGAAGTCTATATCATTCTAACATTTTCAATTTATTAAAAAAATTATTATTCAATGAAATATGTATATCATACAGGTAAATCAACTAGTATCTTCTTGTATAAAAAATAGAACACATTGTCAGGTGTTGCTTCCATACTTCACTATAAAAAATAAATACAATTTGTTATTTTTAAAATTATAGACAAATTGAACTCATTATCTTTAAATTTAAAACTAAATAACATATACAATACAAGTCAAA